>JARWCS010169460.1:0-14253 GCA_034783895.1 Geukensia demissa | reverse complement strand
CTAGAAATAAATATTTGGTATATATTTTAATTAATGCGAAAGCCTTGCACAGTTTCTTTTTTCCGTGAGTATATTTTTGGCACAAAAGAAAATCAGCAATCAACCCCTACCCGGCCTATGATGTAGTAAGGTGTATTTCATGTATTACAAACGACGAACTCGAGAGGAACGAACCCAACACCGTCGAAAGACAATACATTAAGAAATTTGTGAACACCCTACTCGAATAAAATCTTAGGATGACGCTTATTGATAAAATTATATGTATTTTAATTTAAACTGTAAGATTAATTCACTTTGTTTTATTTACTTACTATTTTATTAATTTTCCTTAGAGCTTCATCACTGCATTTTTCAAGGAAAAACCTTTTTGAGATCATGATGCACTCTGCACCATTGCTGACGAGAATAAGGCTTGGTTGGTCCGCGTAGAGAGCATTCGTTAAACCCTGAAATGATGAAAATAATAAGGCTTGGTTGGTTCCAATAGCGAGCATTCCATAATCCCTGAAACAATGATAAGAATAATGTTTAGTTAGTCCGAGAAAAAACATTCGTTAAAATCTGAAATAATGACAAAAATAAGGCTTGGTTGGTCAAAGAAGAGAGGCTCAGCACATTCTATTAACCCTGAAACAATGATAAGAATAAGGCTTGGTTGGTTCTAATAGCGAGCATTCGTTAAACGCTGAAACAATGATAAGAATATGTGTTTGGTTGGTCCAAGAAGAGAGCATTCGTTAAAATCTGAAATAATGAAAAAAATAAGGCTTGGTTGGTCAAAGAAGAGAGGCTCAGCACATTCTATTAACTCTGAAACAATGATAAGAATAAGGCTTGGTTGGTTTCAATAGCGAGTATTCGTTAAACGCTGAAACAATGAAAAGAATAATGTTTGGTTGGTCCCAGTAGAGAGAATTCGTTAAAACCTAAAAAAATGACAAGAATCTCCGGAATGGGAGCTTTCGTTAAACCCTGAAACAATGACTAAAATAAGGCTTGGTTGGTCCGAGTAAAGAGCTTTTTTTAACAATCGTAAATTATGTTATTACAATCACCTGTTTTTTACAAAAAAAACCCTAAGCAGCCCAGGGTTGCTAACTTAGGGATCCCCGAATTTACATCACCCATTTGTCCAGGGATCAACAAATCTTTTTTCTCAAATTTACAATCGTATTTAACACTACACATACTCTATGTGCCTGTCCCAAGCCAGGAAACTGTTATTCAGTGGATGTCAATGTTTTGTGATTTATTGTTCTCATTTAAAATTGTATCTTAACTGTTTATTAACCGACCATCTTTTGTTACAATTGAATTGGTTCAGATTTATTTTAGGCAGGGATGCTAGAATTAATTTTCAAAGAGGGCCATTACACAAAATTTTGATCCCTATAGGCCCCTTGGTATTTGAGGAGAAGATTACTTTGTTGATGGACAGACGATGACACAAAAAATATAGCAATAGGTCAAATGATCTTTTTGGTCATGTGAAAATATCAGTGCCTTCCTGAAAGGGAAAATACTTAATATTGCAAAAAATGTATTTTTTCTTCAATTCATGTGTATTTCATTAGCATGAACATTTTATTCATTACCTAGAGATGCTGCATGAAGAAGACAGTTACCATCACCTGTGGTTGCCATGGGAATTAATCTCTGACAAATCCCTATGTCTGCCCACCAATTCAATCTCCCTGCAATAAATGTGATATTCATGATAAAACCCATGACTATTTTCAAGTTCAGTGTGACTTTTCATTAGTTTTCCTTCCATTTGGGTTCCATTGTCAATTGGCATTCAGTTATACAAGATGTACATTTTTGAAAAATTTCCATTCTGCCACAGAAAGGATTAAACAAGTGTAAACTGCATCATTGCAGTAACAAAACCCTTAAAAAACATTATACTAACATTAGACATGTTAAAAAAATACAAAATTCAACAATTACATAACATATATTAGGCATGATTTTGCCAACATTGAATAAAAGCAGAAGTAGGATTATATATATTATAATACAGGAAAATACCTTGGGTTCGAAAAAAGCAGAGTTAAACTTTAAAACAGAAAGAAAATCATGTCTAATGTATGTTGCACTGATTCTAAGCAATCTGATTGGTGAAAAGGCAGTCAGTTGACTTGAAAATTTGATGTTTCTTAACCTAATGTAGCATAAAATTCCAAATGGTGTGTGCTCCCATGACAATGCTGTTGTTGATGTTACATCCAAAGGCAATAGCATAGGAATTTGTCAATATTACATTTGTTTTAGTTAAAAATTATTATGCCTTTGTTTGCAGTATAGTCAGAAATGACAAGGGTCGTTAAGGCACATTTTGACCCAAGAATTTAGCTGAAAAATGAAAATTGGCTAAGATCTATTATTTTATGTTTTTTTGCATTGAATAATGTCTATCAAAAGAAAATCAAACAGAAATTTTTAGTTTAATTGGTACTACAACAGTCACATAGAAAATGCTTTAAATTTGGAAATAATAAGAAATTACCTATTTGTCGATTTTATTTAAGATCACACAAAAACATCACAACCAAAATTTGCACAATTAAAGGTCAATCAAGTACAACTGTTTAGCTAAAATATCCTGGTGATGTTTTTTGCAGACATATCTATTTTGAACAAAAACCTTTGAAAATTAGGTATTTTTTAAAGAAAATGTTTCAGTCTTGTTGAAATAGTGAAATGTGCCCTGTTGTTTTGTCAAAATCATGAAAATAATTAGTTATCAAAATAATATTATTAAACAGCATTTTCACATCAACTTATTGCTGTAACATAAAATCTAAAATTTGGGCCAAATATGGGCCTTAAAGTACTCACTCTTTCTAGATCATATATATGACAGAGTAGCCAGAGGACAGCTGAAGATTTTCAAATTTTGTGTCGTTCATATTTGAACTCAGATCAAATGCTGACCCAGGACTCCAGGGACAATATATCAGGGATGCCACATGAGCAAAATTATAGTGAATAATTTGTTCAACATATTAAAGTTTAGTACTGACACCAGAACATGCTACTGAACCTTAGATCATCTCAATGATGTAGCTTATTAAGCTCTTGTAAATTCATTTTTATTTGTCAAAATTTTGATTTAGCATGAAGGCAGTAAAGGATATGGGTCGTTAAGCTGTGTTTTTGGCCCAAGAATTTGGCTGAAAAATGAAAAGTATCTAATAATTATTATTGTATATCATTTGTTTTGAAAAATGCCGACTAAAATAAAATCCAACATTTTTTTGTTTAATTGGTTGTACAACTGTCACATGGCACATAGAAATTGCTTTCATTGTGAAAATACTCCAAAATTACTTGATTTGACACAAAATTTTATACAATTTTGTCAATTTTGCTATAGATCTCACAAAAATATCACAACCAAACTTTGCACAGTTAAAGAAATAGAAAAAGGGGGATATGGAGTAAATATTCATGACACAAAAATCTCATGTGTACAAGAAAATTCCAAGCAAAGGAACAGCGCTTTGATTGCTGTTCTTCATCTCAAAGTCACAGTGGTCTGTCAGGTACAAATGTTTAGTTAAAATATCTTTGTGATGTTTTTGTGTGGACATATCTATTTTGAACAAAACACCTCCAAAAAGTTAACATTACTTTCTTGTTGAAACAATCAAAAGTGCACTGTTGTTTTGTCAAAATCCTGAAAATAATTTGATTTTAAGTAATAAATTTTTAACAGATGGTTATTAAACAGCATTTTCACCTCAACTTATTGTTGTGTCATAAAATCTAAAATTTGGGCCTTAACGTACCTACTTCTTTGTCACTAAAGAGAGACCTGTTTCTTTTTTTCGTGCATTTCCCATTGGAGACAGTGCAAACTCTTGCCTGCATTCTGTTTGTATATGGTTATGGAAGAAATAGTTTCTTATCCAATACACAATAGTGAACTGGGATATCTTCAACAAGTGTGAGAAATTTGTAAAATAAGGGAAGCGACTATAAATTTCTTACACTCAAAGAAAATATCCTAAATATATGAGAATCTATTATTCTTTTAAACATTTTTGCTCCAGAAACCAGTGGTACATTTCATCCAGCTTCATGAATTTTAAAAAATTTAAATGTTTCAAATCAGGATTTTTGATATAATCAGATAATAAAACATAGAGTAACTTCATGCAGTTTTAATGGTGTACTTTGAAGACTTATCCTTCTAAATATCCTCCCATAACTTCACAGGAGCAGGAGCACAACGTATATTATCTGGTTTATGGAAAACATTGAGAAATCAAAGTTATGGGTAAATAAAAATCTCCATCAAGATACAGCTGTATGTCTTTTCTCAGAGATGAAGTGCCAATTCAATATAAGAAAATGTACAGACCAGAGGTTCAGTGCAGTTCATGAACTTCACTAACATTGCATATTAAATTATTAACTGTGTTAATAGGATCTACCGAATATAAGATTATCAACTATCTTGAAATCTACTTTTGTTTTCTGTGTACAAAAACCATGTAGTTGGAATTAGTTATCTTCAAAGTAAGGCATGCTTTACCTATTCATACATGTAAGTTGTAAATCTTTCATCAATCTCAACTGGGGAAGATAGAAAAAATACATTGTAAGGTATATTTTCAAATTTTACAAAATGACTAAATCATACTGGTGAATGAGTATTCTAGACATCAATATGTGCATGTTTTGTGAAATAATTTTAAGGTTTCTGGATTCAAACGAACTTAAATATAAACAATGTATGATTTAAATTGCATCTCATTTCAATAAATCACCAGCTGCATTTTTAATATCTAAAGGAACTGAAATAGACTTAAAAGCAGAGGTCTTAATTAATCATAAGTGTACCTGCTTGTTCTAATGACACGAGGGTTGATGTCTCAATTAACTCTTTCTCCAGGAAGGCTCTAAAATCGGCAGTATACACAGTCAAGTCAGGTAATATGAAGGTCTGTGTATACAGGTGATCATGACTGTCCTCTTCAATGTCTTGGAGAAGCTTGATCTGGGTCTGCTTTACCAAAGTTTCATTTTCCATTATCTTGGAAATCCCACGCTTTAAAACTTTAGGAGCTATAGAAAAAAAAATTTTATTAAATGTGAAGTCTCTACTTGTTGTGGTGCAATTCCTTTTTTAGGATCACATGGTTCACTGCCTCCTTGAAATTTAATATTTCAATATATGCTTTTACTTTGTTCATAAATTCACCCAGACAGAATTAAACTGCTAACCTTTTCCTTGGACCATTCCCGTTTCATGGGAATTCCTTTTGCTTAATATTTAGTTATCTGTAAATTATCTGGTCTTGTGGTCTTTTTTTATGGCCATGGTCCTGTCTAGCTTGGCATTCCATTTGCTCCTTTGATGTCTTCAAACTATCTTTACACTTTAAACAAAAGCTTATTTTACAAAGGAAAAATATACTATTTGACCGATACAAAATATAACTAACCGGTAAAATTTCTAAACAGATAGAAAATGTTTCATTTGGACACTGATGCCCCCATTGAACTGTTAGTACCAGACTGAGAGACCTAGAAAGGGGAGACAGTACAAAGCACCCTGATAATGCTCTTGACTAAATATAAAATCATCCAGAGATACATAAGTCGAGAAATCTTTGACGAAAATTTTACAGCATGGATGTACAGAAAATTCAAACAGAATGTCAGCAAACTTCTGAAACAGAAAACTGAAATTTGACAGATACCGATGACATCACCATTCCATAATACGAACACAATTTTTTGCAGTCAAGTATACAACAAGAAAAAGATAAAAATTTCCGTATTGTAAAACTAAAAGCCCTTGGTAACCAAAAAGTTAAATTTACTTGCTTTCCAGCCATTTAGACTTCATGAACATACATGTATCAATTACTTACATGCTGGGGGAGATCTTAATGGCATGTTGCTCTTTTGAACTGACAGATTAGAGTTATTTCCCTTTGCTGGTCCGAACACAGAATCTGTACTGTCGGTACTTATTCTGTTGGTGCTGCCATTAGGCCCTTTCTCTGTCTTATATTCCACAGGAACTGTTTTAGTCATATTCTCACTGGCAGGTCTGGGTGCTACGGTCTTAAATCCTACAGACAAAGTTAATGTTTCTAGTAGAAGGTGTACAGATTAAACCATTTCATACATTTCCATTTAAATTAACTTTCCCTATTTGTACTAAAATGTCAACCATATACCAAATATAGGTCATTATTATTAATGTTTTTCCAAAAAGATGTTTCCTGTTAAGTTTGTTTCCAATTGCCATGAAGTTAAAAAAAAACTTTTTTACTTTAAAATGACCATTTAAGAACATTTCCTTGTTTGTTTCAAGTGAGTTGATATTTGAAAAATGAGTCAATTAGTAAAAAGAGTTGAATATTTTACAAATAAAGCTTTCTATAAATGATGATCAATTAAATGTAGAAGAACTTTTTGTTGATAGTTTTGAGCCTGCTATAATATGAGACTCTAATGTGAAAAGCATGTGTATAAACAGGAAGTATATTAATTAACTGTCAAAAGGCAGTAAATTTTAATGTGAGCAATATACTTTTAAAAAGCTTCAAAAAATTCATGAAGGTTTGACACAGCTAATTAAAATTAAAAAACTTGTACCTTCAGGTCTACCAACAAGTCACTAAAAAACCCAAAAGCAACAAGTCTAACTTTCTGTCAAAGATATTAAAATATGAAATGTTGTAGGTTGACGGACTCCAAATGATTGCAAAAGTTCATAGGCTTTTTAGGCCTGGTATGTTAACCTAAAACAGGGGCTCCCAGGAGCCTTTAAGTCACCTGCTATGTAGTTGCAAAGACAATGTGGTATGTTAAACTTTGGTTCAAATAGAGCAACACAGTTTAGCATAAAGATTTTTTAATGAAAATTCCATGAAGTCCTAAAATAAACTAGGTTTGGGTTAGTTGGCCATCTTTGTTTGTAGGTGGAACAATTGAATATAATTCTGAAAGGGACCCAACTATAGTGTCCATTCCACCAAAATTTGGTTTCAATTAATTGAGCAGGTAGTTCCAGACGAGAATTTTAAATGAATTTCTCATTCTAGGGTACTATGTTAAAATAAATTCAGCTGAAGCAGCCATCTTGATTGGTCTGTGGGGTTATTGCATATTGTAGGTGGGACCTTCAGATATAATACCTACAGGAACCCACCTAAGGACCATTCTATCAAAGTTTGGTTTCAATATAACAAGTAGTTCTAAATAAGAAGATTTTTAAATTAATTATAAACTAACCATAGGGTCCTATGTCAAACGAAGTTCCACCTAAGCATGTAGTCCCAAAGAATAAGATTTTATAATAAATTTTCTATAGGGTCCCATGTAAAACTAGGTTCCGCTGTCATGGTCATCTTGGTTGAACAGCAGGGTCATCGGATACAATTTTGAAGAAGATCACCTAGGGACCATTCCACCTAAATTTTACAAAAAAAACATTGGACAGAGGAGATGATTTCATCTAAAAAAACCCCACATTTTTCTATTTTTAGTAACAGAAGCAGGGAGATAACAACTATTAATACACTTGCTGTGAGGTGTTGACATGTGTCCATTATTGAAGGCCTTAGGGCAACTTATAGAAGTTGTGATTTACAAATTTTGGATGGCTGTCTCATAGACAATCATACCACATCTCCTTTTTGTATAATAATTAATACAACAAAGGTTTTAAAAGTCGAAGCATTCATCCACCAAAAACACCTAAGTAGCGATATTGTTGGATATGTAAAAGCAATATTATGAACTGTATGTATTAGTATGTACAATATTGATATGCTTTAAAGTTCTTTAAAATTTCAATCAAATTTGAAAATAATTACAAGTAGACAATTTGGACAGGGCTTTGAAGACCATCTATGCACCAACGTAAATTAGTAACAAAGGTGTACCTAGGATGTTAAATTAGGCAGCTTCACATCATATACTTTCATTTGATTTGTCTTTTCCTTGTTGTTTGCTTTTCAAAATTTGGTGGAGCTAATATAACTTGAAATATATTAGATCATAAAGGGAAATTACTGGGCAGTTGAGTAAACCGTCATTGATTGACTAACAATGAAAATGTACATAGAATAAGTGTAGATGAAAACAATATCTTTTCAAACTGCAGACAATGTTGAATAATGATGATAGATGCTTACTATTTATGTCAGCTGTCCAAAGCCTATTATCATAAAATAAAACAAGTTGTTGCACTAGTCAATGGAGCAGATTCAAAATATCCTTGTTGGGCTGGTAGATTTATTAAACATGAATTATCTCAAGCCTACAAATGCCTATTTCAAATACTTCTTTACTGGCTCACAAAGGCCAGGTCTCAGGGATCTGTGATCAGCTCATCAACCAACTTAGCACAAATGAAAAGTATAAATTTTTTAACATTTTCCACCAAATAAATTGATAAATGTTTTTATATTTAGCTCTGCACCATACTTTGAAGTACATGTAGCACAACCATCACAATTAAAACCAATCCTACTTTCCTTTATGGCATCTTTAATATAATCCATATTAAACATTAACTTTTGTTTAGGTGAATTTTTATTATAGGCATGTTTCATACCTTTTGGCTTTTTTCAGATAGTATATGTTTGTTATTTAAAAAACCCTTGTTAAGGTTGATTTTTCAATAACAACTATTTTGAGAGATAAATACATCTTTTTAAGGTTGCAGTATTTGTTTAAGTGATTACTCATTTTTCTTGTCAACCCACATAATACTCTATCAATGGACTCTCTCCTAATATGGCCTTTATTCAATAGACTTGAGTGTTGCATCTAGTGTTTTAAACCCCTATGGTTCAGATGGATTTTGTAATTTTAACATGCAAATTGCAGGACTGAACCAAATCTCCAGATGGTCATAACATACATTTTAAAGATTTCCAAAAGGCAATCTTTCAGAACATTTAATTCACATTTTCATTTTGTTAATAATGGGCAAATAATCACATTGCAAAACATTTTTCCAAGGAATATCATTGGAAAATTTCAGTAGAAGTAAACATGTATGAATAAATGAAAACCTGTGGTGTGAACAATAAAATCTTTGTCTATTGGTATCATATATATTATAGTAAATAAATCGGGTTATTGACACTAGTGACCATAGGTTTCAATCAATCACCAGCTGTTAATTGTGACACCAGTGACCATGGTGACAATAGGTTTCAATTAATCACCAGCTGTTAATTGTGACACCAGTGACCATAGGTTTCAATCAAGCACCAGCTGTTAATTTTGACACCAGTGACCATGGTGACCATAGGTTTCAATCAATCACCAGCTGTTAATTGTGACACCAGGGACCATGGTGACCATAGGTTTCAATCAATCACCAGATATTAATTGTGACACCAGTGACCATGGTGACCATAGGTTTCAATCAATCACCAGCTGTTAATTGATTGCAAAGCATCTTAATAATTAATGGAAAATTAACAGAAAATTGATCTTATTTTAACTTCCTTTCGATGGAGTGTTTTTATAATGTTAATCAATTTATCAATTATTTATGTATGTATCAGAACATTATACCAACAGCAAAACATTAGCTCCCCATTTGAAGTTTTTTTTCTTCTTTTAAAAGTACAGTCAGAAAATAATCAGTTTTGACCTTTACAAACAGGTTAACATTTACAAAGCTTCTATTTTCTAATTCATAATAAGCAGAAATGTCATATTGTTCCTAATAAATGCTACCTAACACTTCTTTTTTTCAAGGCAAAAATGGGGTGTAAAACAGAGGATCCCAAGAGCCTGTTGCTCACCATATTGTTGGCATATTTTGAGACTGTTGTCCCTATAAACTAGTATTCCTTTATGAACTGTGGTTAGATAAAGTCTGTCTTAGGTCAAACTGTCACCTAGGGAACCAGCTGAACTAAACATGTAGAGAACCCATACAATGAAACAATTACATTATACATCCCAGTCTGCTTGCTGTGGTGGCAGTCTTGAATTTCAAATCGGCATACAGAACATATTTAAATTCTAGCACTAAAGTTTGGTTCCAATTGGCTCAGCAGTTTCAGGCAGGAAGATTTTTAAGTGATTTTCCCATAGGGTCATATGTTACACTAAGCTGTAGCGGCCATCTTGGTTGGTCCGTGGGGATGCCAGATACAATTTTGGTAGAAGACCATCTAAGGACCATTCCACTAAAGTTTGGTTCTAATTGGCTCAGCAGTTTCAGACAAAAAGATTTTTAAGTGAATTTCCCATAGGGTCCTACATGTATGTTTAACCAAGTTCCGCTGTGGCGGCCATCTTGGTTGGTCGGTGGGAATGCCGGATACAATTTTGGTAAAAGACAATCTAAGGACCATTCCAGCAGTTTCAGACAAGAAGATTTTTTAATACACCAACCCCCTTTGTTCTATTTTTAGTAACGGCGGCCATATTGGATGGCCAATCAGGATGCCGGATATAATTCTGAAAGAGGACCATCCAAGGACCATTCCACCAAAGTTTGGTCAAAATTGACCAAGCAGTTTCAGAGGAGAAGATTAAAATGTGAACTGTGGACGGATAGACGACGGACGCAAAGTTATGACAAAAGCTCACATGGCCTTTTAGGCCAGGTGAGCTAAAAATAAATAAAATTTTAAAAAATGCCAACCTACCGACCCTAATTTTCAGGAGTATGTTACCGGAAACACAGGTTTTTTTTTATTTGGCCTTACGAATTAAAAGTTCAAAACTAAGTCTGAAATCGAAATTACAATTTTTCTTTACGAAAGTGTTTTCGAGAATAGTGGTACATACAAGTAAGTTTGAATGACGTAAAAATGCTAATGACTTAAAAGTAACAGCCAAGTGGATTATCCTCGGGTTAAATTACGAAGGAGGTGGAATCCCTGGACAAAATTATATAGCCCTTAATGTTTTTTTTCTATTTTAGACCGTCAACTCATGCAAAATTCTAAATTCCCACCAAATCCTAATGCTTTAACCTCGTTAACTCCGGTAGTTGTCCGTGTTGTTGCACAGGCCATAAACTATGATGGTTTTTGTCTCGCCTACTCCCCGGCGTCGGCGGCGGCGTAAACTTTGTTGTAAGCTTTATATCTCTAATAACTGTTTGACCCAGGATAACCAAATTTGGTATGCAGGTAGTTCATGATATGGCCTTGTCGACCAGTCATACGTCAGTTGACCTTGACCTTATTTCCATGGTTCAATAACTTTGTAAAAAAAAGTGAAAATATGCGAAAAATTTTTACAATCAAGTCAATTTCTCAACAACTGTTATACCTAAACCCACCATATTTTGTCTGTAGTTAGATTTTGGTGAGTACTTGCCAGTCTGCTATCTTTCATCTCACCTTGACTTAATTTTCATGGTTGAATGACTTTGCAATTTTTTTACATTTCTCAACCGCCATACCTAGATTCATTATAATTAGTCTGTAGTTAGATCTTGGTGGGTACTTGTCAGTCTTTTATATGCCATTTGACCTGGATCTCATTTTCATGGATGAGTGACTTTGTCGATTTTGCGACAAGTTTTCGCATTCAAGTCTATTTCTCAACAACTGTAGTAGCTGGGTCCACCATAATTGGTCTGAAGTTATATCTTGGTGAGTACTTGCCAGTCTGCCATATGACATCTGACCTTGACCTTATTTTCACGGCTGAGTAACTTTAATTTTTTTACACTCAATCCATTTCTCAACAACTGTTATACCTAGTCACACCATATTGTGCCTGTAGTTATATCTTGATGGGCACCTGCCAGTCTGCTATATTTCATTTGACCTCACCTCATTTTCACAGTCAAGTCAACTTTTTGGTTTGCCTTGGTCCACACAAATGTTAGTCAGCAATTCCAATTTTCAGGCGAGAAATTGCTGTGTCTACACTTGTTTGTGTTGGTTTTTGTCCATTTCTTGTTCTATCCACCGAGACCAGACGCATACCTATGTCCATGACCATTTTTTAACCTCTAGAGGTTAAAGGTAGGGATCCAGGAAAAATTCTAAGACTCTAATACAAGTAAGTTTGCGAGAATTATGAAAAAAAACCGAAATCAAACAAATAAAAAAATTGGTAATGGACATTGGTCCCTGTGTTCTTGTAACATAAAATTGTGTCCCCCATGAAATAATTGTATTGTCCACTTATACAATTGTTCCTAGGATAAAGTCCGAAGACGGAATAAAACACACTGATGATTATGAATTATTGTCCTCTTGGTCTTTCCTAAGAAATATATACAGGAAAAGGACACTGTTTCACATGACAGTTTTTTGGCTTACATTCTACCTAGCAGTCTCGATTGACTCGTGCCCACTTGATTAACCCTTAATTAAAATTTCTCATTCTTCGGGATCAGCCTCTCCATGGCTTGTCAAATGCCTGTCTTCAGCATAGCTGGTTGATTATACCACATGTGCGGGACGCGATGTTTTATATGTATACACATAGTGTTTAGGTAAATATACATATAAATATCGCGTCCGACGCGAGTGGATTTAGATCTACCTGTTTTGTCATCCAAAAAGTATAAGATCGTATAACTGAAAAACATCTACAGGTTACCTTAAGGCTTTGACAGTGAACAAAAATCCAGCTATAAAATGACCCACCCCCGAAATATAAAAAAAAATGTTATAATAAAACGGCATATTACAATAATAATAATTAGGAAGTCCAAATAAGATCAATTAATAATATGACGTCTGTTTCGGATCTTTGTTGGATGTGATGACGACATATATTTGGACTAATCTACAACTTTACTGAACACAAAACAACAACAATAATACAGGTGTATGTTTTCGCGTATTTAAATTTTAAATGCTGACGAGTAGTTAACCAATCTTGCAGGACATTAACTTACGTTCTCATTATTCATTTCGGTTAGCTCCTAACCGTCAGGATCTGAAACATAATATCTTGTTGGTATTGGACATCAACGAAATTTCCGCATCAACTGATTTTCGGAAAACTCATCGTTATCGATTATGAGTATTTATGTCATTTAACGTTTCAAGTAAGATAACTGCCCATGCTTATCTTATGAAGTATATCTTGTGGTCTATTGAGACTCTTTACGGGAAGTTTGCTTAGAATAAAGATTATTTCGGCATTTCCATAATGATTATTTTGATTAACTTTAATGATTTTTAAATAGAAGACAATTTAATTACAGCGTAAAATTGACAAAAATAATAAAATTTAAATAAAATTTTTTTTCGTACATGTATATTCAAACATGTCTCAAAGACTCGACTGCGTGCATATATATAAATGTGACAAATTTGTGTCTCGAGATATCTAAAGACATTAACTGAGAATGAATCGACCCTCCCAAAATTTGATGGGTGCCGTCGTTTATCCAAAATGGTGTGTGTGTATCTTAGCTAGTTGTAACATAGAAATCACAGTTTGACTCTACTCCGACTTGTACGGTGATCCCGAGATAAAATATTTCCTAGCAGGTGTCGCCCGCAAGACGAAGGATGCTTACCTATCCTGAGAACCAAAAGATTGAGTTTATGGAATCCGAGCTTCTACTCCTCTTGTATTCGTTTCGCCTATTTGATTGCTTCGCGTTTATCTCATTTTTGGAACTAAACCTTAATTGATGTTTATAACACTCCTTTTTATAGAAAGGAGAAAAAAGAATTGGGATTACCATAAACACACTCTTCAATACCAGGCGAATACCAGTGGGGCACACTGACATTTCAAAATAACACAGAAAAAATATTTATATAGGTAAATGAATGAATGTCGCTGCTGGTGAGCTGTTTGTTCAAGAGCGTATCAATATCGAAGTAGTCAGTACTTTAGTGAAAAATACATTAGATACAATTGCTGTCGGAAACCACAACTGTCCCATCACCTCGCAAAGTATAACCCGCAGTCTGAAGCCATATTTATATATATATATATGTGGTCATGTCTAGGTAACAGCCAAAACATTTCCCAGGTCGAAGACATTTTACTCGACCCGGAGGGAACCATCGACGCTAAAATTTCATTTAATTGATACATTTAATTATACATGTTATAATCAGTTTTATGTTTTGTAATATAAGCAATTAAATGAAGAGTTATGTACACAATATAAAATCTGTATAGATTAAACAACAAAAAAGAACCTGAAATTTTAAAACCTCTATTACTGAGGGGGTGGACAGGGGGTCTCCAATTCCCGCTTCCCTACCCCTCGTCTCCCGCTTCCCTCCCCCTCAACTCCCGCTTCCCGCCCCCCTT
>JARWCS010169349.1:0-14255 GCA_034783895.1 Geukensia demissa | reverse complement strand
TGCTCCGGAAGGGTTAGCAACTCCTGCTCCACTAGTGTCACCCGTCGTGTTACTCAGTAGTCAAAGCCGGTGTATACAGTCACAATCATTGTTAGTCACAACCTGTATAGGAACGGATTCGTATTCATGACAGTCGGAAGATATCGATTGTCATCTGTGAAATGGATGATGCCAAGTTTCAAGTGTCTTTTAAAAGTCTTTTTTTGTCTGTCATTACAGACGTAAGAGCGAACGTACGGATGGACGGACTGCATTATACAAAAACGATACCGAGATTATAGAAAATCCAATGGTCATGTTTTTTTATCCGAGTACTATTTTCCTGTGTTCCTGTTTTATAAAGGAGTTCGTGGATTCCAAGCTATATTGTTCTTTTAGTTTGCGTTTTATCTTTTGGTTTGTTTTGGGTTTGTCTTGTCTCTTTGGACTGTGTAATTTTGATCTCTCGCATGGGTATTCTACACTGCACTTCCCTTTATGTTTTGGATTCCTGTAACACTATTTTCCCTTGTTGCGTTAATCAAAATGAAAGACGATTAATGTATGAAATAACCTTTAGAAGATGGGGAAACGTGTCGTCTGAACGCAATTTTTAATAATCAGAAATTGTATCATGTGAATATGCATTTTTTTTTATGAAATTGATTTTGATTACCGTACTTTTACATGTTTTATAGAGTAAGAAAATCATATTGTGTAAACGCACTGTATATAATGGAATGAAATGTCGTATAAAGAGATGGTAACTTTGTAAAATCGGAGAGAAAATCGTTTTATTTATTGCTGAGATATCTTTGGCTTTTTTGTCAGTTTTATTCATATCTTTCGAAAAGATAATTCAAAACAATATACAATGCAGACAAAGTATTATTATTAGATTAAGGTAAGATTAAGGTAGATCTATATAAGCCAAAAGCCAATCAAGTTTGACTATCATGTAAATTATTATTGAATTCAACATTAATTTTATTCTCAAAATCTAGGGAAATCATTATCTGAATTAAAAAAAAATAATCTTTATCAAAGTCCGTTTCGACTAGCATTGGGGACGAAAAACATATTTAAGTCAAACAAGCAATTGGTTTGTGTCAATGTTTTCCGCTTATGTTCCAAAAATTAAGAAGCAACATTTTTTGCCTCAATCAAATATCTTTAATCCTTGAAGGGCATCTCTCTATAAAGGTGGGTATCCTATCGTTTATTTGAATTGATTTGTTGAAAGTAATCGTATTCTAATTATAAAAACATCAATTTAGATCTAAATGTTTTGATTTAAGAATTTTTGTTACTCAACATGAAATGATATATCATCGTTCTGTGGCCATTTAAAAAATAGAAATAGTAAACAAAAAAAAAAAAAAAACAAAAAATATTTACGCCAATCATATTGGTTTTAGATGAAATACTTGGAATGTTGCATCGACTTTTATTTGGGAGCCTAAAATCATATCATATTATATTTATACAGGGACTCTTTTCAGAATTTCGAATACTATAAAATGACAAGTAGAAATATTTTCCTCCTTGGACCAATATTTGTTTTTCCTTCAGATTCATATGCTGATTCTATGACGAAAATTTAGCCTTTTCCTTTTTGCAGGTAGTGTTACGCGATTTCATTTTAAAAAAGTGAATATCGGACCATATAAATCATCTTATTTTTGTTTTTAATGTTCCATAGCGACCAAAATATGACAACATTAAAAATTCTGCATTGATGACTACAATAATAAATTTTTGAAACTTATTATACAATGTTACAAACCGACATGTAAACTTTCTCTTGTTATACAAGGAATTTTTGTCTTTTGCAATTTCAGACGGTTTTATTCTTCTATGCAATCTTTTGTTCAAGTAAAACTTACTCGCATGTACATACTGCTGTCGGATGAAAACCGGGTGATTGTTGTGCATTTATACTTACCGCTGCAACAATGAGCTCTGTGCTATACCTACGATTTGCAGATAATGAGGTAAAACTTAAAGGGCTTAGAAAAAACAAATAAGAAATCAAGGATCAGGGAAGATCAAGAGATTTTTGAAACGATGACGAGGGGTGGTGGTGTGTTTTGCAGGGAAAATTTTGTTTTATTATAATTATTCAACACCTTCTGTTGCCTTTGCTGCATCAAACAGGATTTTGGTGGGGGCTGGGGTATCTTTCCTGAATCCGCATTGAAAAAAATTCCGTCACCAGCATAAAATAGATGATTGTGGGTCAAAGTCCCCAAATAAAAAAGCACATGATTGATTTCGACCAATGAATTGTTTGTTCGAAATCCTCATTAAACTTAATATAAGTATAAGCACATTGCATTTTACCTGAGTGTTCTTAAATATGGTTGATATAATCCGTGAACTGGTTGTGAATTTTGAAATATGGACCATTCCATATTAAGTCAGTTCAGGTATACCTAAAACAGTGAATTCAAATATTGTGGTTTGAAAGTTGGGTAAATGACTCAGCACGGCTTTTATTTTCACTAAACAGCTTCGAAACGAAAAAGTAGGCTTTAAATCCTATTTTAATGGAAATAACTTTACAATGTTAACTCAAGCTCCAAGGAAATATTTATGTCAATTATATAGATTGTATTATTTTATGCATACACGATATTTGTTTGGGGCGATTTAGAGTTTTCCACAAGGAGTTGTATCCCCCCCCCCCTGTTGAAGGCCTTGTGGAGACCTCTAGATTTGTAAATTACTCTGTTTTTCTAGTGGTTGGAGTACAGTCTCTCTGACATATACCCCATATCCTTTCATTTTCATATTTACAATCTCACACAAGAACGGAAGCTTAAGGAAAAGGATTTTGTTTGTTTTCTAGAAACTACTATAATATATTTCATTTACAAAAATGATTTACATTAATTTGCATATCTTTTTAGCTTGTCAAAATTTGTGACAATATTTAATACAAAAAATTATATTAAACATAAAAATCTAGCAGGTGAATTACTTTGGTATCTGTTTGTCATTTACAATGAAATCACCACAAAATTAAATTCCCCATTTAACCGGATTGACCATTAAGATGACCGGTCAGAACTTTAAAAGCGATTCCACCAAAAATGGAAACATCTGTTTCACATATTAAACACAAATTCATTTAATGTGAAATCTTTGACGTTCGGTACTCCAACTAAATCTTTCAGCATTGTATGTTTCCAAACATACCATTATCGATAATGATATGGATTTGTCCTAATTGGTTCTAATTAGCCTGATTTTTGGAAAGTGGTTGAAATACTCTGAATACTCTTTTCTTTATTTGGCGAAGTCGCTTTCTAGCTTTTCTTATGATTCAGTATTACAGTGATGTTCAGTATAACACTTTTCAGACTTTTTGTTTTTACTTGATAAACTCTGTTAAGAAATAGGTGTAATATATCGAAAGGTTGAGTCCGCGTTTCCGGAATTAATGTATGTACTGTCCGCATTTGGTTTTGTTACATGTATGTATTTTTGATTATGCGCTCTCTCTTTTTCGTTTGCCACTGCCATTAAAGGACGTAATTATACCTGCTCTTGATATATTTGCCTCTCGCGTTCCCCACACAGGATTATCACACAGGACCCTTAGATTTAATCTGTGTACAGGTTTTTGACTTTGTAGATTATATTAAAATTGATACATTGTCTGCATAATTTGTCTTGGAATTCAGTTTCAGATTTTTGGGGAATTTGATTTAAAAACTTCACACTTCCCACGCCAAGTTTACTACATTGGTAAGACCATTAAATTGAAATGTTCTGGTTTTCCACCAATATATTTAATATTAATGTAAAAAAACTGATGAAGTTTAATCCGATTTGTAATTAATAACAAATTTGATAAATCTGTTAATAAGGAATGCATTGCAGTTTTTCGGCATTCATTCCAGATCTTTCATTTTTATAAAATTACCTACATCAATTGAAACATTTTGTATAGTTGTGTTATTTTCACTTTAGTCGATGATGACTTTTATCAGAAACAAAATATAAGGAAGCTAACATGGTTTTCCTTCCAAAACTACAGTCATAAATAAGTATTTTCACATACTTACGTAAACTCCGCACTATAATAATGCTAATTTAAACATGTGAAAGGGCAATGACACAATGACACATACGGACGGAAGATTTCTGTTGTTTTCTAGGACGTTTTATTGTTAATAGAAGAGAAAAATTTACAGTTCTTTTGTTTGTTCTATCAATGTTTTATCATTTGAATGTTAAATACAAATTGCATTAAGCATTAGCATCAACAAAGTGCTGTTGTTTCCTGGTTGGCATTGGCTTTCTTAACTGTCGACGATTCAAACCACTGGTACATTCTGTTTTGATCATTTGAGTTTCCGGATTTAAATTCAATCTCAGTTGAAATAATTATCGAGGGAAACAAATTCCTATTTATAGAATGTCAGACCATTTGTCATGGTGCTATACCAATGATTAAAATTTACATGTTATTTTGCTAATCAATAGTTAAATTGGTGGTTAATCCCAAAGTATATTTTGTCGGCTTATTCAAGTTACTACCTCGACTTTCTAGACATAGTAGAACTATATAACGGTTAAGTTTAACTTTACATAACTATTAAAGCTATCGTTTAATTTAACTTTACATACACTGTCAAGGCTGTCGGTTTACTTTTACTTCACAAAGACCATCAAAACTTTTGGTTTACTTTAACTATACATAGACTATCAAGACTTTTGGTTTCATTTAACTTCGCATAGACTATCAAGACTGTCAGTTTACTTAGACAATGCATAGACTATCAAGACTGTCGGTTTACTTAAACAATACATAGACTATCAGGCTGTCGGTTTGATTTAACTATATATAAACTGTCGAGGCTGCCGATTTATTTTAACAATACATAGATTGTCAATGCTGTCAGTTTACTTCAACTTGACATAAACTATCAGGACTATCGGCTTACTTTAACTATAGAAGGACTTTTAAAGCTGTTGCTTTACTTAAAGTATACATAGACTGTAAAGGCTGTCGGTATATTTTAACTATACATAGATTGTCAAGGCTGTCGGTTTGGTTCATAATAAATAAGCTGTCATGCCTTTGGGTTAAAAAATTTCACACTGGTTCATACATGTGTCTATTTAACTAATTAGAACCAGCAATAACCTATAAACTGCACGCTTTGCTTTAGTTTCTATTTTATGTGACTTGCATTATGTACTTACGACGATCGACTTCGTCACTGACAAATTTATAAGGAAACGACAGAAGAGTTTTAGGAGATATTTGTTAATCAGTATTTTTGCCCAGTTATTAGAAAATAAACAATAAAAATCAATAAGATTTAGTTTTACTAATGCTTTAAATCACATAATCTTTCATATCAGTTTATGATGCATTTAAACATCATCTAACTTTACAGCGTGTTAAGAACCAGTGGAGAATCTAAAATTCATTCCACATTTCTTCGAAAGCCTAGTTTCACAACTGAAAAACCGATATAATAATCTCAAATAATGACGCATTGCTGTTTTTTTTAACACCACTGGCCCAGGTTAAGGGGAGGGTTGATGGCTCACAAACTGCTTTCACTCCGAAATATTCTGAATGTGCAGGTCACAAGTCAGCATCCTGTAGTCAATTGGTCGTCGTTGTATTTCACTCCGTTCACTATTCTTAATAGATTATGTCTAATGTCGTGTTTTATGAAGAATTTCAAATTTTGTATTTTGGGGCCTTTTACAGCTTTCGTTATGATATGGACTCCGGTTCATTATTGCCAATTTTTAGAATTCGACCTTTTTCAAAATAAGTAAATAAGGCAAAGCAACAGGTAATTAGATTGTTAAATTATTTGCTCTCAGCATTTTTGTTTTTGTTTTTGTTTTTGTATAAAAAATAGATTCTTTTTTAAATATAAGAAGATTTCTCTATCATATTAACGATAACAAAAATATTACGACTATTAACATAATCATGATTATAATAATTAAAATGTCAAGTTTAAATATACTTATTAAACAGTAAAATACTTCTTGGATGGCGATTGTTTTATGACTTTCTTAGTCAATGGGAAATTGTATGAAAAAAAGAATCGGACGGGAAGAAAGGTTTTGATTAGCAATTTTTGCAGTAAAATTTAAATGAAATTATGGAAAAACATTCCGATGTAACGCTTCTGCAGAAAATAACTTGATTTTTATCGAATTAGAAAAAGCCCTCAACAAACGGGATATAATGACCTAGATTATAAATTTGGATAAAAATTTTAATTTGAAAAACAGAGTACTTATAGATATCATCTTATTTTTCTACGAAAATATTATATCATATATAGTTGTTATATAAAAAAAGAAATTTCCTTATATCTATAGTGAAAATTTATCTCTGTTGGTCAGTTGAAATTTTTGGTATTTAAGTAATTGCATATGTCAATTTTAGTTTTATTGGGAATTTACATATTCGCCAAAATTAATTGTGATATTTACGAATCAATGAAAATTATAGATAATTTTTGGACACATGTAATGTTTCGTATCCCACTGTCTCAAGGGATCCCGTGCGATATTGGCAACATTTAAGATTCGTTGGGTGGCTCTGTCGTCCCTACAAACAATAAACCATATGCTTTGAAACCAATGGGTGAACGACGACCACACATTAATGGAAATAGTCTCGTTGTGATACTCCTTTGGTTCTGCTTTCACAATTGCCAATCAGATGGTTGCCGTTCAAAAAATAGATCACAGGAAGTATTCAAATATTTTGTAAGAAACAACCATAAAATTACAACACAGAAATAAGTTTCTTTTTGGTCCTTTAATTTCGTGCTTCACTTATTCGCATAAATTCAAAATTACAAAAATAAATTAAATGAATATGGAGAATTTCTGTATACTATATGTACATTTCAAGGGGTAAGCTCTCATAAGTAGTATTATAACCAAACCAAAGAAGTCCAAGATCCAAACATAGCAAAAGAAGCACTGAAATTTAAATAAATCAAATAAACAAACTGCAGGAATATAAGTTTACCAATGCTTAATAAGTATGGTGAATTTTGATATGATATAAACACATTTCATCAGTAGACAGTTTTCAAATACATTTAATATCATAAGAAAATTCGTTTGTCTGATGCCATGACGTCATAAGTCTCATTATTTACGTTGCATTCAATTCAGGATTATGCTAATTTTAACGTGAAAAAGAAATATAAAACAAATCTACAGTAAGCAATGGAACAACACAACCAGGACTAACGAAAAAGACTGTGGCGTTGAAAACATAATAGGAAAATTAAAACACCAACAATAAGAGAAAAACTAACCAACCAAAAAATAGTAATAGAACACTTTAATAATAAACAATGATAGAAACCTCAATAATAAAACAAAATCATTACCAAACAAACAAAAGATAAAACCACAACAACGAAGAAGAGTTTTTAATACAAAAAAATGTCTTATATGAAACACATTGGACATGTTGCAAACAATCCTATTTTCAACATATGTTTTTTATATCAAAATATTCAAGCATATGCCTCACCAAAATCTAAATCTATAATGATAGTTTGTCTTTTCTAGGAAAACCAACAATTACTTGTATGACATAGCAGGAAGGAACGAGTGGATTTTACGCCCAGTGGGAGATTTTTCATCTTTTGTTATTTAACGGCGTTTTATTTCAAAATTAAGTTAACCAGGTTTTCTTCTGACGAAACAGTGATCTTGATTTGGTAAGTAGTTAAAAGTTTTATTTGTTTGTACTGTAACATTATTTATAAGATAGCTTATTGATAGTTTCTTGGTTTATGACTCTCTTAATCCATAGGGAATCTGGCTTTAAGAACTATTCATAATTTTGTTGAATTAAAATGAGACAAACAGTTAAAATGGTTTTCAAAATCATACTTTTGTGTACAATTGTTTAAAAATATGATGTTATCAATATTAACCATATTGTTTAACATCTTATCATTCTACGTTTGACATCTTATCCTACTTATTAAAGTATTGTATGTTAAATTATAACTTGGTTTTAGAAAGTTAACATAAAAATAACACCAAACACATTAATGTTTTGATATAATTATCCTCAATATGTTTTTATTTTAATATGGTCATTAGTTGTGACATCAATTCAGACCTTGCATTGTCAATCTTTTGATTCAGATCTTCATCAAATTCTACCCCAAAAAAGCCAACTTCAGAGGTTATCGAATTATCTTATATATCCACATGCTTGGGGGTTATGAAACGCCCAGACTCCGATGAAGACGTTTTTTTTCACGGTGAACATTTTTTTCTCCCTTTTCATTGGGATTCATGGGTAATGATAATATATGTTAATAAATTAAACAAACACAAATTTTAGGAATATTCATATTGTTGTGTTTTTTTCAGATAAGGAATGATTTGTTGAATTGTTCTAACCTCATTTTTTTTTTCATTACGACTATCTTGACAGATAATGGTGAGTATTAATGCCATATATCATTTAAAAAGGTTTTAAAATAATGAAATAAACTCATTTTTTTAAAAAAAAAATTGGAGTTTCCTTATTAACTTAATTTCTTACTATGTATATGTTACAGTTCGAATTTTCCCCAACGTAGTTTTGTGAAATACTGATATGAGAAATCTTTAGACTTAATTTCAAAATCCTTTTTTTAGTTTAAAGAATTCAAAATGGAAAATATATATGATGAACAAGGAAGAAGGAACACAGCCCGCAATACTGTATAATTAAGGTACCAGTTCAGTTTGATGAACTCTACACAATGTGAAAATATCAGAAATATATCTGAATATAACATTTTACAAAAATATTGGTAAATAAACGATTTACTACATTAAAATAAAAGAAAACAATTCAAACTTTGTTGAAATAAAATTTGATTTGGTGTACACAAGTGCATCGACATCTGCAAAAAGTTGGATAGAGTAATTATTCAGTACCCCATTGTTTTCCTTGCTCCCAAAATTTCAGCAAAACAGGAGAACAATATCAAAAACCTCTCATTTCGCTTTCAGATCGAAATGAACGATCAGCCTTCGGATTTTAGTAAACTGGTGGATCAAAGCATTAAATGAATTCCATGATATTTTTGTAAAAACTCAACCTGGCCAGTAATCAACCAAAGTTTGTAAGTTTTTGTGCAGGAATGGTAACAATCAGAACTCGATGTGCCGAGAAGAGGAGGGGCGAAACTTAATGAGTGTTACAGCCTTCATAAAATGACACAGACATCTGTATTTAAAGAATACAGCAACGACCGGAAATTAACTAAAAATAGTTATGTCACTATATAAACTAAGATCATTGGGATGAGCTTCGTTACACTATCTTCTTTACCCTAAACTTTCAGCATAATGAGAGAAATTATTGATATCATCTCGACACTGAAGAAACAGTTTGCAAAAATACGACGTGTTTATTTATTTTTTAAAGAGTGGGGTGTAAAGCCATTCTTCTTCATCATTGTCTTCCAACCCGTGTTGCATGTTTTATTTTCATTCTAATAAACGTTTACTTATCTTTGTTATAGATTCACTAAGATGGAGCACAACGAGCAAACAGAAGATGTATCACGCCAGTTTTATGAATATTTGTCAAATGTTGTTGTTGGATCTGAGAAAGATGTAAACTATAGACGACTGTTCTTTAAAGTTTTTGATCTAATTTACGATAGTCGTGACATTAGCATGATAAGCAGTGGGAGTAAAGCAGAAGGGTTGGATCTTCCAGGAAGTGACATTGACCTCATGTTTCTACTTAAATTGTGGAAAGTATATGACAAAAGCGAGAAGAAAGGTGAAATTATCATAGAAACCGAACATGCAAATCCCGGATTTACGTTACTTAGAGTTCCCAATAATAAGCACATAAATCTGCCGACACAAATGTATCAATTTTCTTTTTATGACAGTAGTTTTATTCTTGCAAATTCGGATTTTAAAAATTTATTTGAAGTATTACATTTGTTTGTGCCCTTTCATTTTCAAGGGCCGAGTCTGGCAACACCGGTGTTGGAAAGAGACTTAGTCCCATGTTTACAATGCAATAAATGGCCTTCTTGTGCAGGGGCATGGTTAAGTAGAAGTAGAATTTCTGGGTGGCCGTCGGATTCATTAATGGAAGATATAAAACACGTTGGAGTTTTGTTAGTACCAGTTGGAAGCAAATGTTATTCCGATGTTGGTAATAGCTTTGAATGGCGGTTTTCCTTTTCACTAGCCGAAAAGTTATTAGTTCATTCATTTAATCATACACAACTATTAGTTTACAGCTTACTGAAAATATTTCTGAAAGAAATAATCGACAGACATGATAATGTAGCAAAATTGTTATGTTCATACTTTATGAAAACTTTACTCTTTTGGGTGTTAGAAGAGAGTAATCAATTATTTTGGATTCCAAAAAAATTACTGGTTTGCTTTATGTTTTGTATAAAACGCCTTAAATCATGGATTATGTGTAATTATATACCAAATTATTTTATACCTGAACATAACATGATCGATGGAAAAATCTCAAATGAATTAAGAGTCAAGGTGTGTACTATAATTGATAAAGTACTGTCACAAGATGGGTGGAAATGTTTGTTATCTACGTGTTTCTTTGAGAGTTTTCAACTGAATGTTAAAATTTATAAGGCTATGTCAGAAAAAGATATAGGTAAAACATTATACCCGTTATTAGATATTGTAGAGTTTGTTGTTTATTATGGCTATAAATATAAATCATTTAATATGTCGCAAAATCGCAATATGTCAAAACTAGCAAGGAATTTATTTGCATTATATTTAACAAGAGGGCTCAGTAGAACGAGGAGAGGAGAAGATGACAGAAACATACTTTTGCACAATAAACATAGCTATACTGTTTATAAAGAAAATTTAGCAAGCTATTTAATAGGTACGTACGGTGATGCCGTTTATGGTTGGTTTGGTCTTGCAATGTTTTACTATTCCAAACAAGAATATTACAAAATGTCTAAAGTTTTACAAACAGCATCTGAAATTTTATCTTTTGATCTCGTTGAAATATCCGGATTTAGTTCTTTATCATATATGACTCAAACGCTTAAGAGTAGTTACAGTGAATGTAAATCATTTATGAAGAAAGTCCGACATGAGACAGCATTACATGTATATACATACATGTTATATACTCAACATAACGTTATGATCCATTTTCTGCTTTCGTCGTGTCCTCCAAATGTCGGGTTTCAGTATTTAAATTTTCTATGTAATCTGAAAAGAAATAATGATATGCAGTGTCAGTTTGATTTGGATCTTCTTAAGAAAGCAGTATATAATACTAAAAATTACAACATATCTTTTCGAATGTGTTCAATTTTGTTGTTACATGACGCGTATGCAATGTATCCTATACCTTTCAGTCGAGATAATTTAATACATGATATCTTAAATGTTATAAAACCGAGGAACTCAAACGAACGGTCGCAACTTCTGTCCCTTATGTCTCACTGTAGAAACACACCTTATCCATTTATTGATTTCGTCAACATATCTTCTGTTGTACTCATGGGGAAATTGGGGTTTGAAAGACGGGAAATTGATTATGCGATACATTCATTGAAACATTTAAATGATTGTGAGTTCGAAACTATGATGAAATCATTTTTTGAATTATAATGAAAAAATACTTTTTATGGTTTGCATCAGTATATATCTATGATGAAAAGAACTTTCAGTGATTTGCATGATTTATAGAAGATCAATATAAAACAAATTTTTAAAGCATTATTATTTTTTTACATTATATTATCAACTTACTATACATTGACAATTTTGCTGTAAAATCTATGTGCACGAAATATGTTAAAAGACAGTGTATTATAAAACTTTAATAGGCAGAAGGACAATTAATTCGAGTATTGGGTACTATACCACTAATTATACTATATGTAAAAGTTTCCACTTTTGAAAGTTATCTTTTGCATTTTGTGAATTCAGGAACAGCGAATTATTGTGTTCATCAAATTATCGCCAGTTCTATTTTACATGTTATTGTAGAAATTGTCTTATTATCTAACATTAGGAACGGTATTTAATTATGTACATTTAAAGTGAACTTTCAATTTATCTATGCTACTCACCAGAAGAAATGTATTATTTTTTATTGCTTAATGGTATTGATAATTGTGTCAGATTTTTTATCACTCGATATCAGATTGTTTGTAATAATCGATATGACTTTGCAATAATGAATATGATTTTCAGTCTCTAACGATTTTGTGTTTTTTTTTTTATTTTGTCAGAATAAACTTTGTCCTGTACTAGAGAAGTGTTGTTTGGTAGATCATGTTCTGCATTATAAACTTTATTAACTGACTACGAGCAAGCTCGGGGCGTTTTCCTTTGTATATACTGAGCATTAGTTAGACAATGTTTCACCACGTACCTAAAAAATAAAGACTTCATAATGCGATTTGTCTTCAAAACAATTACCAGGAAAAACACTGAAAATCACAATAAGGTATTTCCTATCTCCCACACAAACCACTTAATCTACTAATATAGCTCAAATACACTGAATACCCAGAAGTGACAACGAGGCTATTTCTTCCGGTAGACACTGAATATCAAAAGTAACAACCTGCCATATCGATTATCGCATATTATTACGAGTTCAAAATCCGACATTATTCCAACATAAACCTCAGATAAACACTTTAAATCGCTAAGTCACAATGAGCTAATAACGAAGGAAGCGAACAAAAAACCGAAGGGCCAGACAAAAGGGGAAAGTCAACAGACACGGCAAGGTCGAGAACACAAACAAGTCGAAACATGACATATATACATATAAAACTAAAAACACGAACCTATGAACAATGCGGACCCCACAAAAAATAACTCCGGGGGTCCAGAAGGATATGCAATTCCTGCCTCGTTAAAGATACCAGTCGCATTTTCCAATCCGGTATTAGTGATTTCAGGGTAAAGGGGAAGGTTGCATTTGGGATCACCACCTCCAGGCGGAGAAAGCGAATATACCCAACAACAAGCACCGATTGGCTAGATTCGCAAGTTCTTGCTAATCAATTACTATCCAGGAGTCCTGGTAAACCAATGTCCTATCATATGTAACAAATAAACACAGACTATCTCAAAATGAGTCGATATGTCATCATTTAACACAAATACAAAACACCCATATGATATAAGTCACCAGGGTTCGCTACTGTTCAGGGTAATTAATTTTGTAAACATTTAAATGAAACCAAAGAGTTAAACATAATAAGTGATTACAAATCAACCAGTCATACAATAACTGCTTCACAATTAGTGTTATAAAGTGTTAATTGTCATGTGTGGGTATGCCCTATTGTCACTGAAAACACAAAAGTCACAAAAGGCAAATGCCTCCTTATATACATGATTAAAATCTTGTTGTGAACTTCACAACCATCCAGTGTGTCAAAATAAGTCTCTCGTAAACACTGGGCATTTGCACGTCAAAGATCATATCTTTGTGTAACTAGAAATAAACAAGTAGACTGGGGTTAAAATGAGACATCAACTCATTATATTTCTCAGGTAAATACTGAGCATTTTAAGACTCCAGTGAGTATCTCACCACATACCCAGCTTTACAAAAAATCTCAGGAGGTCGAAATGAGCAAATTCTCATTATATACCACAATAGTTGAAATAAAAAAGTTCTCAATTTAATTTAATCTAATCATTATATCAACATGGATCTCAGCTTAACTCGGAATACCCGATGCATTCCGAGGTCACTTAAGTTTGTGCGTCCCATATATTTTTGCAAACAATGTATGTTTATCATTAATATTAGCCAGAAAAAATAACTTTTAGTACCATTTGAACATCAGTGATCGAAATGAGTTATAATTCGACTTTCATTTTGGCTGAATACTGAATCTAGAGAATCACCATTACTTCAGGATAAAATTGAACATCAGCAAATCACAAGCGAATGTACCATTAAATACTTAACACGAGGGAATCAAATAAACACTGAACATCTGGTGATCATCTAGTCAGTGTTTTACCATTGCTTGGGTTAACACTGTACATCGGTGAATCACAAGTTAGTGTGTTACAATTGCTTGGGTTAACACTGTACATCGGTGAATCACAAGTTAGTGTGTTACAATTGCTTGGGTTAACACTGTACATCGGTGAATCACAAGTTAGTGTGTTACAATTGCTTGGGTTAACACTGTACATCGGTGAATCACAAGTTAGTGTGTTACAATTGCTTGGGTTAACACTGTACATCG
>JARWCS010169239.1:0-14257 GCA_034783895.1 Geukensia demissa | reverse complement strand
TTTGGACCCCTCATATCTCAATAACAGTAAGAGATAGGTCATGACGCTTGTGGCCTATTATGTTGACTTTTTCATGGAAAATACAAAGAAAAAAAAACATCAAAATTGGACAAGAAATAGAGATCTTGCATTCAAATAAGTGAAAAACCCATTTTGTCCCCTACCCAAAAAACGGGTGGGGCTAGATCCCCCAAAATCAATACCAACCTTTACTTATAACCAATTATCAATGTCCTTAAATATTAAAAGAATTGGATAACTAGAACAAAAGATATCATGCGGAAACTAACCTGTCTACAGATGCCTAACGACGACGCCGACAACGATGACGACAACAGCATCATACCATAATACAAACACAAAATTTTGTGGTCGTATAAAAAAATGACAGGTTTCCTCACCTTGGGTCTTGTCCAACCTTTAAAATGAGGAATATTTGTTTTAGATTGGTCCATTCCATCGATGATTAAGCTTAAGGCTTCGCCTGGTTTCATGATTGCTTCACCTTTCTTTTTGTAATAGTCTTGTCTCTCTTTCCTAATCATTAAAAGAAGTTTTGACATTAAAAAAAATACAGTTTTGAAAGGTTTTATCATTATTTAAGTAAGGCATTATAAAAATAAAAAGACACATTTAAATGTTAGTTTATCTGATTTAAAGTCTTATATTTATGATTTAAGACTTTAAGGCAAATAAACTAACATTTAAATGTGCAAACTAAGATTTAATTTTTGCTGTCGTATAAAAAAATGGAATGGAATTTGGTTATCACTCAATATGAAATACAAAATATTTATTTTAATTTATTTATTCTTTTATTACTTTATCTAATATTCTGCAAATGGTACCATTTTAGGCCTTACTCCCTTGGTTTTTCAGGTGTCAATTTCGCAAAATGTAAGTATAATTTCTGTTGTAAATAATGACGTCACAACGAGTTTTCCTTTTAAGTTTCTACACTTACATCAATCTTAGAATTAAGAATTTTTGTGAAAACCAATGCTGACTTGGAGATCTTATTATATAGGGGTCAGGGAAAAAATACCAACTTATTTGTCTAAAGAAGGGGGCTGTATTGTAGGACAAGTATATGTAGTCTTCTAAGGGAGTATCTATGGTAAATTACATATGCTTTGATATTTTCTGAAATGGCATGAATTAGACTACATTTTGGCAAAAATTTTAAGAATTCGGCAAAGTATTATGAAATGTCACCTAAGAAATATCAAATTCATATAGATACAATTACCTTTGTCGATCAAGATGAATCTTCAAATCATTTTTAAGCTTATCCCTTTCTTTCACATCTGTTAATTTGTGTATCTCCATCTTGACTCTCATACAAATGTCACAAGGATTAATATTTTTGGTCTAAAAAATTATAATGTAATGTCATATGTCATGATAGAAATTTAAATGGATGGAGAACACAACTGTGTACAAAATAGTTTCAGTTACAATAGAAGTCATGTATGTCAGTATGATTGTGTTTTTTTTTATTTAAATATCTGTATCATCAGTACTTGAAATGTTTGCTCTGCCATCTTTAACATGTTTGTGTCTTCTGCATAAATTTTATCAAAAATCCCAAAAAGATTTGAAAAAATATTGAAGTTATTTATTCTTGTTTGCTACATGATTGGTTGATTGTTGCTTTATCTCCAGCAGATTTATTTCATGCCAATTCAGGATAAGAATAAACAATGAGTCATAAATAGGGTTGGCTAAGGTATGATTGGAAAACTTTCTAGCCACAGGATGCAAAATAGAGACTAGTGGTAGAGCATTAAAATACCACCAAACCAAATGATGCTCTTATAGGAGGGTTTTTACACCTGAAGGCAAAAATGAGTAGCCCATTTCTTTACCCCTATTTCTATACCCCGGCCACCCTTGGGTGGTGTTTTCTAAATGTTTATTTTGATTTCAATTAAAGGTAAAACAAAATTAATGATGTTTGAGCTATGAACATTAAGTTATAAAATATTTACTAAAAAAGTAATCTAATCTATAAAATATATCATCTATATTTAAAAAGATATTTATGTACCCCTCAAAAATTGCATTTGCCCATTACAAAATAGGACTGCAAAAAATTGCAGTTGTATCAAAAAGAAACTGTATACCAAGATTTCATTAGCATATGTTATAAATTCTGTTAAAACTTCTTTAAAATTGGGACCTTTGTGGCTGAGTGGTAAAGGTAGCTGATTTTAACTTAACTGTACAGATCACTGTAGTCTTTCACATATGGCGGGAGTTAGTGCCTGACTTTGTACCATACAAAAAAGCATTGCATTTAAATTGCATCGCAAGTGATATGGTTTATCAGTTAACTATCCAAGGTCGATCGTTTTCTCTGGGTACTCAAGATTCTTCCACCAGTAAAACTGACAGCCCTGTTAAGATTGAAATAATGTTGACAGTGATGTTAAACCCATATAAACAAATCTTTTAAAATTTGTCTGCGTAAGTTTGTATGCTAGAATCAAGTTGCTAGAACTACTGGCTCAAGGCTGTAGAAATTGCTTACAAAAAGACTGAATACTGATGCAAAACTGGGAGACCATCAAATGTGTGTGGAATCAGGACAAACTGATATACACAAAACTCCATCCCATATATTAATACATGAAACCCTATAATAAATGAGGGGGGTCCTTTTAAGTATTCAGAAATGGCAAACTTACAAAATACAATGATTTTTTTGGCTGCATTCGATTTACTTTATTAATATGACTAGAGAATCTTAACATAATATGATGATTAACCTATGCTATAATTTTTTTAAACTGACATGTAAAAGCAAGATTAAATCTACAACTTATTTACATTTAATAAATATAAATTTTTTATTCAATTATATGCACAATTATACCAAATAAACAAACTGGTATGTAGTTTGTGCTTATCATGCATCATGTAACATGCTGTGTTCCTCACACATGTATTATTTAGGTTAAGGCCTTCACTGCTTGAGGTTTAACCTTAATCAATTTTTTTTTTCTATCATGCATCCTTAAATATTTCTTTATAGAGTGCAATGTCCTTCTTTCGTGCATTTAACCTGGGTTAATTGTTCTGTATGATATCTTTTATGTTTCAGGGTTTCTCTCACATTCTAATTTTGTTTGAGGAATACTATGGATTTATAAGTACAAACCTTTGAAAAGCTAACAACCTTTACAAAGTTCTCTTGAAACAAACTATAAAAACATCTTTTTTTAACATGTGGACCTGGAGTGCTTTTGTATTCGTCAAAAATATATTTGATATTTATACAATCAGGAAGAAATATAACTTCTCGTTCTGGACTAGGATCTCCATATTCCTCCAAAAAGTTCGAAATAAATCCAATGGCACTAAGCCCTGAAAAATGCCATATTACAAACATCAGTCCAATAAAATACTTCTGTAAATGTAAAATGAAATTTTGAAATACATTTAATTACTTGTTACTATTGAACGCAGCATTTTTTTTTTTGCCATGTAGAGCATGATGTTGATATCCTTCTTAGTTCATCCAATAATCTTACTTAATCATGCACCATATAGCTGCACATATCAGCCATAAACAGGTCAACATTACTAGACTTTTATAGTAATTGATTAAATTAATTTCTCTAATTTTTATGAAGTTTTCACATTTCCCAACCAGTGTGAGAAAAAAATCGATTATCAATGTGTGGGTAAAATGTTCTCGGCAGCTGATTGGCTGATTTTCAGACCTGCGTGCTTCGCTTCACAAAATCAAAGACTTGTCAAGATCTTATTTCTTGCCCTGGGGGACTGAGCTCCCCAAAGACTCTTTCAGTTAGGTAGGAATTACTTTATTTTTTGGCTAATACATATGAAAATGCCGTGAAAATAAGTGGCATGTTTGTTTGTTTTGTACACGAGTCACATCCCTTGTAACAAAGTCATGATAAAAGATGGTGCAGGATCCCGCCTATGATAGTTTTTTAACGATATTTTGATGTTAAACCTCGAAATTTTAAGGTTTAACTATCTCGACTGTAGAAATATAATAATCAACGGCTTACAATGTAAGATTCTATATTTTTATCACGATTATATAAATTATTGTTTATTCCATTGTTCAATGACACCAGGAGATGGTTGGCATTACTGACATATCCTGACAAACCATTATTGATTTTCTTCAACCAATTTTAATTCTTGATATAAAGGGGAAGGATGTGGTTCTTTAGAAGATTTCCAATATTTGAGTTTATACATGTTCATTTTGGATCGTATTTTATACTTCTGTTTTAGCGTATTTCCGACAAGTTCTGTGCATCACCAAGAGAAAAATCTCATCCTTTTTCTATGCTGATGAAGGGATTTAAGCAAACTTGCATAAACTGTTCTATTGAATGTGAAGTTGTTGACCTCTTATTTCATTTCTTGATCAGATTTGATTGTTTTTGTTCCATAGCTAGACATGAATATATGAGGTTCCCCAAAGAGGACTGACATCATTGGGGAAAGATGACACATTTCTACATAGAAAGACAGTTAAAAGTTTTTATATTTTATATTTCAGCTGGCTCACCAAAACAATTACAAAAGAGAGATTCAGGGGAGAAAATGGACTTTTCAACGGAACAATCACAAAAAGAGTCAGAAGAGAAAATGGATGTGGATGACAACCTGCAACAAGAAGACACTGAGACAAATCAAGTAGAAACTACTGAAAATGCAACTGATAAAGCCTTCTTGACACCACTCATGACTCCTCTGAAAAGGAAGAGTTATGTGCCAAATATCCCAAGTCCATTACTTCAGGATATCACACCTCAACCTAGACCAACTAGGAGTAGTACCTATCGGAAAACCCCTTTACCTAAAAATATCCTGTCTGATGTTGATGACAACTTGATTATGGATAAGAACTTAACCAATATTGCTCAGGATCTTGCAAAGTCTTTGTCAGAGAAGAAACTTACAGTTGTTGCTCAAGACATGACCAAATCATTATCTGAAACCAAACCAAGAAGGTACATGAATATGTTGAAGAATTTCAATATCTTTGTATTTAGTCTTCAACACTAAAATGATTATCCATATAGTCATGTAAAAAATTTATAAATGCAGCTTTTTCAGTCCAGACTTGCCTGGGTTTAACAAAACATTTATTACAAACCACTGAAACTGCTCTGAATTGTCATAGATGCATAATTTGTCATTGGTTTAACAGTAAAGAACACTGCCAAAAAAAGAAGTGTCTCCTAAAGGAGTAGTTATGTTAAGGCCCATTTTTAGCCCAAGAATTTGGCTGAAAAATAAAAAGTTGCCAATTTCTATTATTTTATATTTTTTGCATTGAATAATGTCTTTAAAAAGAAATTCCAACAGAATTTTTAGTTTAATTGCTTCTACATCGGTCGCATGGCATATAGAAGTTGCTTAAAATGTAATTGTAAGAGAAATTACTTAATTCGATACATTATTTTATACAATTTTTTCAATTTTAATATAGATGGCACAAAAACACCACAACCAAACTTTGCACAATTAAAGATCTATCAAGTACAAATGTTTAGTTAAAATATCTTCATGATGTTATAGCAGGATCATATCTTTTTTTAACAAAACACATCTAAACGTTCAGTATTTTTACAGAAAATGTTACATTCTTGTTGAAACAGTCAAATATACCCTTTCGTTTGTTGTAATGATGAAAAGTATATCAGAAAAATAATGAATTGTAAAAAGACGATCATTAAACAGCATTTTCACAACAACTTATTATTGGTTCAAAATCTGAAATTAGGGTCAAACATGGGGCTTAATGTACCTACTCCTTTTAGATTTTATGACAATAAGTTGATGTGAAAATGCTGTTTAAGAACGGTTTTTAATAGTTCATAACATAAACTCATATTATATTTATGATTTTGACAAAACAACAGGGCAAATTTGACTATTCTATTTTGAGAAATTGGAATTTGATTTATATAAACTAGTAGTCATTTAAGTATTCAAATCAGGTTTTTAAGATATCATATTAAAGTGTTAATTTTGCCTGGTGCCAATTTGTATACCAATGCACATGTTTTCAATCTATTTGCAGAAGATCAACAAGAACTAGAAAGTCTGTCTCCTTTTGTGACAGTGTGATAGTTACAGAGGAAGACAATTCAGATGCTGTAGATGGAAAGGAAAATAATCAGACTGATGTTCCTACAGAAGATCCATTCTCTAAATACCTACAACCAATGACCCCAAGAATGTCCATGGCACCGAGTGGTTTTAGTGTTCTGGATGCCATACCAGATGATGACTCTTTTACAAATCAAGCAGAAGCTGGTGCTGATTTAGTTTTCTCCCCAGTTTCCAATAGTAAGTTTGGAAATTTAAAAAATGCCCTTTTGTCATAGAATATGAAGACAATACTTTATTTTTGTCATTGACAAACTTGTTGCACTCTCGGTCATTTCCATAAAATGAACTTCTGACTAGAAATATCAATCAGAAGTGTGAAATAATGAGGGTGTCTATAATACTTCTGGCATTAAGTTTCTTTCCCAGTACTGGAAAACCTGGATCTCCGCAGAAATGTTCAGTTAAAGAAAATATATGTTGAGTTGTACATATTGGGAAAAGGAACATGAATTATTTAAATATTTGAACCATGAGCTATAAACAGAATTTCATTGCTGGAGAATTATTCATTCACAATATGAATTTTTGCAAATGAACATTAATTGTTTTTAAACACACAAAAGGAACAATAACATAAAATTTGGTAAATACAAAGTTCTGTTATTTTACAGCAGAAAATGACAATAGAAATGAATGGTGACAATAAAAAATTATAAAAGTTTACTTTCAGTTGAAAACTTAAATTGTAGTCAGTATAATAAACATAAATGAATAAATTTTGATTTTTTTCCTTCATAACTTTCATTCTTTAAAACTAGTGGCCATCCAATACTAGTTTTACTAGATGTTTTTTTCTTTCTTTCTTTTTTTCATTTTTTTTTTTTTTATAATGAAATATTTTTGTGGAAAATAATTTTGCTGGGCACACTCATTGATTTTAGTCAGTATTTGAATAATTTATCTGTCACTTTAGATTCTAGTCACAATACATCCCAGACAGGAAGGTCAAGACATTCAAGTTTGAAACAGCTGCCAACTAGGGAAAGAAGAAGATCATCCAGAAAAAGTGTACAGTTTGCATCCCCAAAATCGGATATTACTTCAGGTACTAAAGAGTTTTTTTTAAGGTTTTAAAAAAAAATTCAGGAAATTTTTACACGGTGGTGTAGAAAAAAAAAAATGCATTTCAAACTCCTTTCTATACAGACTGGTCTTAGGTTATTTCTAAAATAGAGTTTCATTGTAAAATATTAGAACAACATGTTTGTACAGGTATATTAGAAATCAAATATGTCTCTTATATTTTCTTCAGCTTGCACATGATGTGAAAGTAGTGATCAAAGCTAATTTTGTATGAAACATGATTGCTTCCTAAAATTCATAAACAAACATAGATTTCTCACTTCAGCAGTAAATTTTGCATTACATTTTTTTTTCATGGACTCCTGCAAAAATTTGATAAATTTTAAAATTAATTTTATGAAAATTCATCTTTGAATTAGACATTCTGTTGAAATTTGTTTGTTTATTACTCTTGTTTCCTTTAAAGACCCACATTTTATCTCTTATGTACTCATGGGTGCAAAAATTCCATAAAAAGAGGATAAAATGTTCTGCATTGGTTTCAAACCTAAATATTGTTGAGAGACATGACAGACAAATAAAAAATATTTCTTTACCATACAGGAAAACAAGTTGATTCAATGAAGTAGTGAGATTTTAATAAAATTATTAGATTTCTTGAAGTAAAAAAAATTTATACTTGTACACATCAAGCCTCAAATTAATTTTTATATTACCATTTTTGGTTAACAGGGTTAAGGTAATTTATTGGCATTTACTGGTAAAATCAGAAAGTGGATCTAGAACTCCTTACAAAAGTGGTAAAACTCCACATAGGGATGTTCAGCAATTGGTTTTAGGTTAGTTGGAAGACACCTCTATTAAGTTTGATGGATGGTGGTAATTTCAGCCAAACAATAATAGGAAATAACTGATTAAGAATTAGGCATGGTGGGGTTGAATCAAAAGTGCCCTCCCCATACATTTATTTCAGGAACAGTCTTTAACCACTTTATTATAACAAATGTATCATTTTTTTTAACAGTGAAAAGTGATGTACTGATGACACCACCATCCAGGTCACTTCCCTCCAATACATCAACACCTGACAGCTCAGATAGTGATACCAGTAGATTCCCTAGCTTAAACATTGGCTATACACCAGTGGCTCGTAGTACAGTAAGTTAAACAATAGCATTTATATACTTTTATCTTGGTTATAGGTCCATATTATATACATGTATTATAGTGGCATAAATAAAAGTACATCCCAAATCAACACTTAGTTGATTGTCCCACCCCCTCAGTTATACATGAGTGATTTCAACATGTTTTCAAGTTTTTCGCAAGCCCCAACCAGTGGTCCTTGCTACTTATGATTTGGTATGTAGTTGTGTCTTTTTCAGTACAATCCAATTCCACCTCCAGTTAATTTTCCCCTCCCCCTGACCAGTTGTCTTAGCCACTTGATATTTGGTAGGTTTCCATACCCACTTGTTATACCCGCCCTCCTCAGTTATGCATGTTTTTTTGCAAGCAGTTACTGCAGCCCCAACAAGTAGACCTAGACACTTGAAATTTGGTATGGAGTTGTGTCTATATCAGTACATTCTGATCCCACACCACTTGTAGGCTCTTTCCCTCAGTTATGAATGAGCGATCAATATATAAAACACAAGCAGTTTCTACAGCCGCAACCAGTCATCTTATCTGATTGGTATTTGGAATGAATTTGTGTCTGTATCAGTACATTCAGATTGCACACCCAATTGACGACCCAAACCCCTCAGTTATGCATTGATGTGATGTTTTTGATCTTGTAAAATAACATCTAAGAAGTACCAGTACCAGTACAATAGAGCAATGTATGTTTTTTTTCCAGAGACCTAGTTTGCTGTTTACCCCACCAAGAGAAGAGGACAACTCCTTGTCAGTAACGGCAGATGTTCCAACAGGACAATTGATTTCATTTACACCATGAAACAATATCTTACAATCGTAATGGTTAGACTTTGTAATCACATATGGTGCTGCCAACATGGGATGGCTATGTGTAGTGCTGTTAGGGCGGAATTCCAGGATTGGACATTGAAGGAAAAGATGTGGCTTCAAGACATTTGACTGTAACCCTGTGTTGAATGAAATTTGTGTATGTGCTTGTTTGGATGGTTATGATATACATGATATATATGCATTAGGTACATGTAACATATGGAGCTGCCAGAGAAATGGAGTATTGTTGAACAATGAGATGGAAGTTCAGTTGTCAGAAATCAAAAAACTGTTTTGTAGATAAAAATAACTTGCATTATTATGTAATTTTCATGAAATGGTATATTTGTGTCACTGTGTATTTGTCTCTTAGAAGGCAGAATTATATTAAGAATTTATCAGATTTTAATGAAGGACAATTTTTAACTCTTCATCGAAACATTATCTGATGATTTAACAGGAAAACTTTTTCAAGATGAGGTTGCCATCTTAAGCTTTAACCTGTGGACAACTAACCCTTTCACCAACAGTTCCCAGTAGAACTAGATAAAAGTTTCTCCTTTGTTGACAATAGTTAGGGGTGTTGGTTTACCATGATGGCAAACATTGTTTTACATTTTCTACTTTAAGACCTATTTAATACAAGATCTTTCTTTTTTCCAGTTTTAAAGTATAATTGTATTTTTTTCATTTTAAGGAGGTTGAAAAGTATGGCTTTCATGATAAGTTAAAGTTGAAGAAAAAAGTATTACCTGAATGGACTAAAAAAATTGTCTTAATCTTTTTTAAGCAAGAGGGATGAAATTGACATAATTCAGGAATAGGTGCAGTTTTGAATATTTTGGTAAATTTTGTTTTTGTGCAATTTGCCTTTTATTACAGTCTTGGGGTTTTTTTCTGCCATATTCACCCAAATTTTGACATTTTTGCACAGAAATTAATCAAATTGCCAGCAAAACTTATCCAGTGTCAAAAACATTACAATGATAATACAATGTAATTTAATCAATTTGTAATTAATATTCAATATGAAGGACTCAGTTGTGTTGTTATTGCTAGGAAGTTTATGGTGCCATTGCTCTGGTTTTCTGTAAGGCCAATCACAAAAATGTCCTAGGTTCTTAAGCCATTGTTTTTCAAAGTTCATTTGGGCGGGTGGCAATTTTTGTTTTTTTCCATTGATCATCTTGAGAAAGATGAACGTTCATCAAGATATCATGATCTTTAGGTCGATGAACCTATCAGAGGTTGCCAAAAGACTAAAAATCATCATCAACTGATGCCCAATTTACTTTTTAAATCCAATTTTTGTGACAGAACGTTAAATTTAACAAGATTTGACTGTTTTGCTTTGTTTTCAACTGTCGCCATTTTATTCAATTCTGATTATCTCCCTTTGACCACAATATAATGTGTTGACAGTTTTCATTGCAGATAGGATTTTTTCTTTAAAAAGCAGGCCTAAGAACCAAACATATTTTTTTATTTAGCCTGCTTGAAATGGATAACCTGTCCTCTTTCGGTGTAATATTTACTGAATAATCATAAACAGCAGACTTACTTCAGACAAGACAACAAAAAAGAATTTATTTAGATAAGCATTGTTCTACTGCATTTAAACACTTTGCTGGCATTATTTACATCAATTATAATTAGGTTGTTTATAAAATTTTCTTTGGGCTGTTGCACAAAAAAATACCCTCCTCCTCTCATTATCTGCACCACACTTTATAACTCTTTTAATATAAAAATTTATGAACTGATCTTATAAATCTATTTTTCTCCTATAATTTGGGCGTTTTATCAATTTCTTACATGAACTGATATATGAAGTACATACTGCGACTTGTAGATATATCACTAAGTTATAAGGCAAATACTCATATTTGATTTGCCTATCCAATGATTTGAAATTTTTGGGTCATTTCTAATGCTTTGTTTGATCATTGCTTTCTTGTGTTGTTTTGTTGATTTCAGTTTGTGGTATAACAACTGATAACAACACAAACAAATTTTGACATTTCGTTCAATTAGATAGTGTTGCCAGGGAGCTGAAATGAACCCTTCTGCGATCTTTACTAAAAAAATCATTTAGGTTTTACAACAAGTAGGAACTGTGTATGGCAGGTTATCAGCTCAAGTTATTCAAATTAAATAACCAAAGTTTGTATGCCATATTCAACTCCCAGGAGTTGTGAAACCTATATGAATTTTTTGTGGAGGATAATGTCTGTGTTGTAACTAGTTACTATACTTATGTTGTAATCAACATGACGTCACAAGTAAATAAAGATCTTACAAAGCAAGACTTTACCAGAGGAGCCAACAGAAATGTTGAAAAAAATTTATCATATCATGAGATAGGCTGATCAATTTACAACTCTCCTTGTAAACCTTCAAATATTAGTTCATGCAAGAAATTGATAAAACACCTATGTCATAAAAAAGTGAATTACATCTGTCAAAATATATGACACCATTTGAAAGCCATACATCATAACTTTTACTATTTTCAAACATGATCTCTAAATCTTCAGATAAAGTTTATATACTTGTTTTCTCTGACCATTTTGTTAACCAGAAGGTATATATTGCTGTGATTTTATGTATGCTATATTTGAAAATAATGTTCCTGCTTTCCATTGTTTCCAATGTTGGCCACTGAAGATACATGAAACTGTGTTACGATACATTTGTAAATAATCAGTGCTTTGTTGTGTTTCAATTTTCTTATTATAATAACTTTTTTATTTTGTTTTTATTTCAATATTTCATGAACTACAATGGTAGAGTGGTTTTTGAAAAGTGACACTTACATTTAAATGTTGGTAATTAAAATTTTAGAATAACAATTATTGAATGAAGAGATTGTGTGAAAAGGGCAAAATGCAGAAAACAAGCAGAGACATGTGTAGAAGTATGAGATGAAATCTGAGAATGTATGTATGTCTGATATAATAATTTTGTGATATTGATAGCCATTATAATGGGATACTGATGTAATAAATAATGAAAGATCTTTGTTTTTAAATTTTGCCTGGATTAAAAAATATTTTGTACATTGATTTTTTTAAATGATATATTCTTTTTACACCAAACATCTTAAAAACGGGACATTTAATGCCCATTTAAAAAAAATTCCAGAAACCAGAATAGGATTTGTTTTGTAATAGTTGTTCCCATTAATGTCTCATGCCCCCAAGTCAATGTATTGCAGAAGAACGATTTAAGGCAGATGATCCCTATGCACTATCATAAAGTTTGGTTTCTACAACAGCAAGTAGCTATTGTATGTCCTATTTAAAAATTGAGTTAGCCTGTGGTGGTCATCTTGGTTTGTATGTTGGAATGCCAGACACAATTTTGCTAAAGGACCATTCCATCAAAGTTTGGTTGCAATAGGTTCAAAATTCTCTGCCCAGATTATTTAATGAACTTTGTGCAGCTGAGACAACCATTTATGTTGATGGGTGGTGATGCTTGGTTGATTTTGGGGGAAGACCATTCCAATAATTTGTTTGCAATTTGCTCATCAGTTCCAGAAAAAGACTAAAATTTTCTTTTTTTGTAATGGACATCAGGGTTGGCATGTGAGAATGCCAGGAAACTACCAGAGGACCACCTGTATACCAATCTACCAGTTAATTATACCCCTGCAAACATAGTTTGGGTAGAATATAGCAATCACACTGTCTGTCCACATACCCTGTAAGTGCATCTCCTAAACTGTTCAATGAAACATTACATGTGTTGATTTGCACATAGGAAGGAAATTCATCTTGGCTCATTCCAAGGGCAGATAATCAATTGGGCAGGAGTATATTTTGTGAGTTTTGCTCACAATTTGTCTTGTTTTAACTGGCTAGGAGGTTTTTGTGGATAGAATATGGACAGAAAGTGATATAGCTCATGATCCTTCATGTAATAGGAAAATTAAAAGATACAAGGTAAATGTCGGGGAGACTGCACTAATAGATCTAGAGGTTTCAACAAGGGTAGAATACCACTCCTTGTGAAAAGCTCTAAATTGCCCCAACTATAAAATCATGTGAAATAATACTGCTCTTAATTGAATAATATAGAAAAATAAGTACATGTAACATAACATTAAACACGAAGACGAAAAAACCTATGATCACAATTTCTGACTTGGGACAGACACAGCTGGTGGGGTTAAACTAGTTTTCTGGGTACACAACCCCCAGTAAGTGGTCAAAGGAAAAAAATCAAAGAAAGCAAAAGCAGTTATAACCAACCAAATATGAAAGTTGCCTAATCTGACCAGAGAGTACCTTAATTGCAATAAATATAATAAATAAAGTCAAGTTAAATTTTACTGCAGATGCTGAAAAATTTGTTGTCTGTGTGCTTTTTCCAAAATAAAATTGAAACATTTTTCTCACAGATTTATGGCTAAACATAAAATTCAGCTGGAGAGTGCACTTTTAAATTGCAACAGCCAGATCTTGTCCATTACTCTATTTAAATCATGAAAATTTATGAAAATCTTCTATGGGTGCAAACTATATTTTCAAAGTGCCTTCCCTGGGTACCATGTATTTTTAAATTTATAGAACAGCCCTTAATTGCAATAATCATTTTATATGTAAAAATTTTTCAGACCTCTATCTCTTTATTACCATCTTCACAATGTCAGGGGTCCCGTGTCCAGCAGTGATCTCGCCTAATTTTCCATATATAAGCCCCTTAAAAACCTAATTCCATGTAACAATGTTTTCTTTTAATAATAATAATTTTCCAAACATGGTTCCCTCATCTAATTACATATATGTATAAAGGACCTGAAGCCAAATTCACTTCAGAAGCTTCATATGCAAAATGTCCTCAATTTGTCCATTAGTCCTGGACTAAATGGATACAAACTTTGGAAGCAAAATTTTCACAGTAAAGGAACAAGTGTCATTTAACTAATGATAATTCACAAGTAAATTTAGGGACCGGTCATTATTTATCTCCAGGGGTGGACCGGCAAATTGAAAAATGATCTGGTAAAAAAATAACTTACCCCCCCCCCCCTTTTCCAAATAGAAAAATTCTCAACCCCCCTTTGCATTTTGCATAAATAGCTTTATTA
>JARWCS010169129.1:0-14258 GCA_034783895.1 Geukensia demissa | reverse complement strand
TGCTTCTTGTAATTGGTTTTTTAATCACGTTGAAAAAATAGAAAAAATAATTGACATTAAACAATGTCTTACCTAACAATAGCTATTTTGTAATATCAACAGGAAAGATGATGTCCATAACTGATGTACGTAACTTCATTGTCTTAGGTCAAGAGCACTAACTTTCAGCAACCATTAGCTGTCCCATTAGAAATGACATGTTTTGGTGTTCACCGGAAACACATTAATCATACAAGGAAGAATATCCCAATTTATTTGTCCTAATAATAGAAATGACAAATGTTAGAAGGTTAAAAAAAGAAAAAGCATCTTAAGGTGTACAACAGACAACAAAATTAGCAGCACTGATTCTGGTGCCATGTGAGACCAATTAGATGCAATCTGACTATCACAACTCAGACGGATTTTAAGATTTTCATGTAATAAAAATATAAGACCTCATATAACACAATGCGTTATAATGAAAATACATATTTAGATAAAAGAATTTCCATGTAATAAAAATAGAACACAAACAAATTTCTTGGTATGTCTTGTGTTTTGTTGCACTACAAAGAATGACTAAACGGACTTCAATCAGTTTGAATATATCGAATTCATTTCATTAAAAATTTCAAACTGTCAAAAAATAAATCAAAAATAGAACCATGCAGTGTCAATGATGGTAACATAACTGAAAACAAATAGATCTCTTTCATTTTACTTTTAAGACAAATTTCATCGCCAAAACGTTACCTCAGTGGAATGGCCAAAAGTTTTAGGGGAATCGTTTCTGACGCCAAGTGGTATGGTTTTGCAGAAAATCACATAGCAAGACAGGTAATCTTTTAGTTTTATTTATATTAATTGTATGAGTACATGTATATAATAGGCATCAAACGGTAAACATCTGGATGGATAAAAATTACACCGCGGGAAGAAATTTTGCGTAAAACGTATTTGCTTCGTTCAAACACCAGTAAACACTTACATTTGTTTACCAAGGAAGCTTCAATTTTGACCATTATTGTCATATTACTCTCGTATTTTTATGCTAATTTATTCAGTTATCTAAATTTTACCGACTACAAAAAAGTTTGCTAAAAATGTTTTTATTAAAAAACATCAATGGACGTTTTGTGAAACCTCAAATGTAACGCACAGTGGGGTTGCAATTGGGGCTTAAAGATAACTGACAGAAAGGTTAACTCGTTCTTTTAAGATAAAATTTCTAGAAGCAACTTTCCTCCCCCTATTTGCGTAATTGGACGGCAGTGACCAAAATAAAAGACAACCGTGCTATCAAATACAAACATTTGCCAGTGTCCGATGGAAGAAATTACTTTCCGCACATTATTTACCCTCAGCGCAATCAGTCAACCAAAATTTTCGCTGTGTGTATCTATTTTATGCAATTAATATTAATAAAGCTAAAAATGCCTGTCCTGCTATATATGATTGCCTACAGTACGGTATCCCGTAGCGTCAAAAATGATTCCTCCGTGCCTTTTGGTGATTCGCCCGAAATAATGATTATAGGCGATGAATTTGTTAAACAGAAATAGGCAAACTTGAATGATTTACGTCCTCCATGTCAAATACTAAAATAACGCTCCCCCTTTAATATATTATATATAAAATTTAGCATTTTCTAAACTTCAATTTCATTAATAATGATCATATGGTGTGTTTATAATTTGACGAAAGGGAGAATGTTAAATGTATAATGAGGAAATAAACAGCATAATTGGTGACTAGATGAAAGGGAACAAGTAAATTGAGTGAGGGATGAGAGAAAGCAAAAACGACGATAAAGTTCAAGGACGATAGAGAAAGGAGAATTAAAAAACACAAAATTACTAATATTGAATAAATATGAAAAATGGTGGTATGTTATGTGTACATATCAAGGGGTAACCTCTCAGGGATACAAACTACAATCAAAATGCAATACAATGAACCAAAACTTTACGAAAAGGGCCTAAATATCGTCCATATATTCAACAATATTCAACAATTGACTGGAATGAGTGTAGTAGTGTCATTTATGACGCCTCTTGTTGCAAACAATGGTGTAAGACAGAAAAGACCGATAAAAATATCTTGATGCTTTTCTCAATAAATGCAAATACTTTGTAAAAATCCAGATGTCAAACCTCGAAATCAATGTTGAAAATATAATTAAAGTCTCTTTACTTTCTAGAATTTTGGAAACTTAAACTCAAAAACTCGGTTCGTATTTTGCACCATCTGATCAATCAACCAATAATGTTGTCATGGTACGTCGTAAATACTATAAAGAGGTAAGTCAGAAGAAAATGTTTGATTCTTCAACCTTACAAGCCACGTACTAAACAGTGAGTAAAAAATAAAAAATAGGCAGACATATTACTTCCACAGATATCTTAATTTTCCTACCATTTATCGGTTGACTATATACGATAATGTTTAAGTTCAAATTTATTTCAGCGTCCAGTAAGTGTACTATTACTAAACGTTCTGTCCTTTTGACTAGTGCTCTCTCTTAATTGAAAGAACTTATCATGAATAACTGTAATAAAGCTGTCAAACATAATGGTATAAACAATTTTTGAAAAAAAAAAATCACCGGAAGCACGCTTTCGAAAAACCTTTTGAAACTGTCGATTATTAAGATTTATCTACTATTTATATTTTACTTCCACATTTTCTCCTTAAACAGAAATTCTCATTTCATTGAATGGTTTGTCGATGAAACAAATCATAAGTACATTTGCTGTAGTAGAGAAAGGTCGTTTTCTCTGACAAAAAAGACAAATATACAAAATTTACTTACTGGACCTGCGAGGAAAGGATTGATTCTGTCAATTTACTTCTTGACAATATTTATAGCAGTTTTGCCAATTCAATCTGTAGACAGGTCGTAAAAATTCCAATGGCACAAATTGTGCTCCTTTAATAGAAGGAATACGAAGATACCAAAGGGGCAGACAGAAATCGTTAAAACGGAAGACCATGGAGATTAATAGCAGATTTGTTTCTTTAAGGCTGTGAATCTCAGTTTATGGCCAAACATCACAGGTATTCTTCTTGATCTGAATTGATGGACAAATCAAACAATACGTATGTTCATCCCTATTTGCGACACTTTGTTCTAGTTTTTGCAAGCAGTCTTAGTCTGTGTGCTTATCGAGTTAAGTGCATCAGTGGCGTTGTGGTGTTAGTCTATTTGTTTCATATTTTGTCACTGATCCCCCAGGTTAAAGGGGGAGGATTGAGTGCTCACAAATCGAGTTAACCCCGCCAAGGCCGTAATGGGACCTGAAGAAGTTTGTATTCTACTGTCATTTGGTGGATGCTTGTCTCATTGACAATCATGTCACATCTCCATTTTTATATATCTCTACCTTAATAATATCCTTTCGGTTGATAACTCCGAATCCTGAACATACACTAACAAGATTTATTCAAAAGAATTAACTTTGAATAGAGCAAATAACAATAGCATCAAATGCTTACTTCTGGACTTAGAGGAGTATATTTCTCAAAGTACAATTTCCACCACAATTTACGGCAAGGGGGGGGGGGGTCTTATTCCCAATTCAATTGTTATGTTAGTTCCCCCTTTCTTGACTGGGACGTTCCTTTGGTTCCTTCATACAGTGTATATATATATATCTCAACCTGATTGTTATGCCCGTGTTTGTAGCGACGTTTCAGAATTTAATGAACACAATCTCTGTATAGCTGACAAATAAGTAAGTCAAGAATTTCGTTTTCACAAGTTGATTAAAACATTCACTAAATTAATTTATAAATAAAAAACATTTGGTATCAAAATTTGGATGTACTTGCAATTATCTGACGAAAAGCGGAATATCACATGTTACTTTTTACGGAAACGTGGTAAATTATGCACGGAAATTTAACCTAAAGAAATTCGAAGATACCTAAGGGGCAGACAGAAATCGTTAAGTCGGAAGGAAGTAGGGCATTATATTCGTCTACGACTTTGCCAGTTACATCTTTGGAAACATGTATTCCCACAAATAAATAACTGGTCATAAAGACAATAAATACCAGAACGCTGTTTTTGGCTATCTAAAACCTATATCTTTGTTTGAATACACTGTAGATTCAAATTAGGAATTGAAATACAACAATGGTTTCATAGAAAAAAATTAAATCACGCATTATTTAACAGAAGTAAGTACATTGTATGTAAGAAAGAAGGAAACAACTTCTAATAAAATTAGAGACAGCATTACATGGTAAGGTCATTTTCTGGATCATCACCAAGCTTTGTTTGTTCGGGGAGGCTTCGAACATATGATTCGTAATAAAAATAACAGTTTTCTGAATTCCTGTTTATTTTCTTATATTTTTTATTATTTTATTAATAGACAGAACATTGTACCCTATGTTTTTGCCTGCCCTAGAGTATTTGATACTTATTTTAGACAAGCATTTGTTGAGATCAATAAAGCCAGAATATGTCTCTTTTAATGAATAATGCTGTTTATTAACCAATTACATACCTTATGGATAAAATTCATAGCTAAATTAAAAATGTAAGTGGATATATACAGTCAAACCTTGATGACTTGAACTCAAAGGGACCAGGAAAAACAGTTCGAGCATTTTTGTTAGGCATATATAATACCAACCCTTTCACAAGAGTCAAAACAATAAAATTGCAATTTGATGATTCTCCGCTAAGCATGCAAAATGTTGAAATAAGTGCAAAGACTGATCAGCAAAGAGTTAGAATAAAGTGTCTGCATGGGTAAGTTGGAATATTTTCCCAAGGACAATTGTCTTCATGTGCTACATGTAGCACGTTTAAAGTCCGGCTTAGCGAGTCGGTCTAATGCAAACGTTAGTGAATTCATCAATACCTATAAATATCCTTTCGTGTTAAATATGCATGAAATATATTTAAAAATCCGCTGGACGCTAGTTAACGTTAAATTTATCAATCAATCAAACCATGCAGTAACAAGAAGTCAACCTTTGACAAAGAGAAAAAGCGATCTTAAAAGAAGTTCATTCATCATTAAATGTATAACAGTGGGAACTGGAACCTCTGAACGCTGAATTAAGTTGAAATTTGTGGCAGGTACACTGTGAAGTTTTTTAACTACTTGACATCCATGTTGATAACAATGAATACTCGCATTCGTATCTATTTACATTAGGTAACAAACTAAAAGGCAAAATGACAACTGACTTGAAGTAGTTCTTATGAAAAATATTTATTTGTACAAAATATCTGCTAAGGTGTGTGCGCTGCAATATTTTCTTGTATCCACTTGATAAAATTCAGGACTTTGGCATAACTTCCAGGACTGTTGGCCTCTGTTCCAAAACATTACGACACATTAAAATATTAAATTCCATAGTGATTTAAAAATTCATAATGTCATATCTGTCATTTAAACCCAAATTTATAATTATAAATTTCTAGGCAACATGTAATCGAATCTTTTAATCTTTATCGCATTGAACTAATCCACCGACAGCTAAACCCAACATGCTGATAATATGGCTATATCTCTTAACAAACTTTTATATCAAATATGGTTATACAATTCACATTTGACACGTAATCTTAGTTCTTAGTGTATTAAGTATCGCCATGATATGGCTGAAGTACAGTGTACTGCCAACATCATGATGACCAAAAATCAATCAGTTGTTTCTATTGGTTATCTATTGGCATTAAACATAAGCAGTTTTAATTAAAATCCTACCTGCACATCCATTACCCCAAGAAACCACACCTTGTAAACGCCAAATGTTTGAATATTTGCAAACAAATGGTCCTCCACTGTCACCCTGTCAAGTAAAAATATTTAGTACTAGATTTGAACATCTCTCTAGATTTATTGTTATTGTTCTATCAATGCACATCTGTAAATTATATTCGAGGAAAAGTTGCTTCTCATTATCCCTTTCGAGTAAACTAACCAAGTAGTGGTTTAAATAAATTTACTCTAAGGAACATGCCCTTGTTAACACAATTTATGCTGTATGATTTCCACTTCGAAATTGCTATTTAAAGGATGCTGGATTTATCTATAAAAGAATCAGCAACTAGTCCGCATTAATGATAGTTATGTGTTTTTAGTTTTATATGTATATATGTATTTATGTCGTGTTCCCTCTAGTTTGTGTTCTCGAGATTGCTGTGTCTGTCGACATTCCCTTTTCGCCTTGTCCTTTGGTTCTCTTTTGCTTCTTTTTTGAAAGTTGTAATGCTTATTTGCCCACACAATATGCATCCATATCAATATACAAAGCAGTTTACGTGCATAAATGTCGGCATTATGACAAAACTGAAGGAACACTCGCAAATGTCTTAGCAAAATAATAATTTTCGTTTGACCTCTTATTCATTGTTTTAAAAGAAAATTTACATTTACAGACAGCATAAATTAATCAACTTTGGAGACTGACTATGTCACTACCAATTTCTATAATTTTACATAGTTTTTAAAGAATATTATATATTTGTAGAATTATAATAACATTTACGAAATGTTCTCAGTACTATAATTGCCTTTTACAAAAAACAAATGGAGTTACATCCCTTCGTCTACATGAAATTTCAGGCATACCTGACAGGAATCATGTCCACCCTCGTCAAACCCAGCACAAATCATATTCTCTGTAATACCACCTTCATTGGACTCATTGCACTTCTTATTGTTAACCACAGGTAGAAAAGCTTGCTTTAGTAGACCTTTGCAACAGGTACCTAAATGATATCGAAATAAACATTAATTTTATTTTGATCAAGTATGTTTTAATTCTAATGAAAAACAGGTTTATAAATGTTGAAAAAATATTTTGTAAATAAAAACGTTTCGAAAAATCAATTTCGTTCGGAAATTGTTCACATATACGGAAAAATGCTTTTGCCTTCACTCCATTTAAAACCCCTGGTGGTGTAATAGTAAGCGTGTTCGCCTCGAGTGCGGAAGGTTGATGGTTCTATTTCTGGCCGGGTCAAACCAAAGATATTATAATTTGTATTTGCTGCATCTCTGCTAAGCACGCATCATTTCGAAGTAAAAGCAAAGAAGACTGACAGGCCAGGAGTCAGAATAATATGTTTAGATAAAATGACGTGTCACCCTGCTGAGTGTTGCTTCTGTAAGGTAACACAATAAAAAAGGACTGACTCAAAGTGCAGGCCTAGTACAAAGCAGGAATCATTTATCACCATGCTATCGTCCTGAATATTTGATTATTTGCCACTTGTTTTGTCCATTTTAAACTATCCCCCCTCTGAAAATAAATTTGCTTTATATTATTTTATAAAATACCTCTCAGAGTATCATTTGGTAAATGTGTAGATTCTCATTTCTAAATCAAGGGTTTTGATAACAAGAACAGTTACATTTAAAATAACAATCTTACAGTATGTGAAAATAAACAATAAAATTGTAATCCTTGTTGTAATGGTGTCTTTTTAACAAAGCAATTGTTGATATGACACGAAAATATCATTGTTCGTATTGCGGTCAGTGTAAAACTATTATCGTTTTGGTAGACCTGACCTGAAGGCAAATGGAAGAGCACACAATACACAAAAACTCGTTCCTATCACGTGCCACCAAATGCAAATAATTTTTACAAATAATACCTTGTACATCACCCCATCCAGTCACAGCACACATTTTACCATCAGCAACTTCATGCTGGGGAAGACACACAGGTTTAACATAATCGTTAAACTGAAGTGGTGCATCCAATTTAAGAAGTGTGACGTCACGGTCGATTTCATCAATATCATACTGGTCATGTATCAAAATTTTTGCAATTTTCCTAGCCTGCTCATGGGGATCTGTTTTATTTTCATGGTGTTTACCGGCATATACATCCCATATTTCTTCAAAACGATCTCTACAAAAACAAAAATTAAGATGCGTACTATCGCTGTTGATCAATTTTACTGAGATTTCATATTAAAAACTAATTAAAAAAAATTTTCCCCGACATTCAGGCAAAATAATCAGATCTATCCTAAGACGCCTACCCTTCATGAACACCTGATCCCACTCTCTTAATTTTTTGGTTTGGTTTTTGTGTTACTAATGCGAGGTCATTCATTAAAATTTCTCTATATTTAACTATACTTATTACAACTTTATAGTTCGAACATACATTGAATTTCACTTAGGTTTCAGATAATGTATAACCATTTTGATGTCTCAATTCTGTGCAAAATATTTGGAGGAACAATGGATTGAAAAACAGCAATAATTCCTTAATATTAACCATATACATATGCATCATAAACACATGAAACAGACAGAGTAGTATAAATTTTTGAGTTTTTGAGTTGTGTATTTAGGTATTCTTGTTATTGTATGTCAAATATGCCTTAACAATAACATGTACTTACGTTTCAAAACAATGTGATGCAGTGAGAATCCACTGTGGATGTATAATAGAGCCCCCACAGAAGTGATTTCCGTTGTTGTGTAATGTGACCTGCCATGGCCAGCTGTTAGGTATGGCCTCACGCCCGCCAACTATTCTGGTGTTCCCCTCAGCCGGTTTGAACGTTGGAACTCCACATATCTTACTGTTTGCTGTTTATAAGAATACAAAGTGTGAACATTCCACGTGAATTACGTCTCCTTGAAATGAGACTCCCACGTCTCTTTAAATATAGAAACATCCCTTGGAAATTTTTTTTATAAAACTTTTGATTTGCAGTGCAGAAATAATTCTGTAGCTGTTTGTGTAAATTTCTGATTTCTTATACTTGCACTCAGTTTTTTCCCTCCAAAAAAATAATCGCAATTTGTAAAATTTTAGAAAGAATAACGCAAATAAATAAAGTTTATATCAATTGGCATATATATATATGTGATATGCAGGCATTGTCGGTACCAGCAATGTAAAATGTAGATGGTTGTCGGAACTTTAATGTTTTTTTTTAAATCTGAACAACAAAATCAAGAGGTTACCAACGAGATTGAAATTGCATGCAGTTACTGGTGAGTAAATATGGTCTTACAACACAAGGATGGTTCAAATTGCAGATAAACAGCGTTGTGCTTTATCGTGAAACTTCATGTAAGCTCTTCCGATGATCAGCTAATAGCCCAAACATTAGAGTAAGCTCATAAAGGCTCTTAGCGTCATTTATTTCAAAGTAAAGGTTATTGATAATTTTTATGTCATAAATATGAATATGGAATATATACCAGAAAGACAAAATCCAAATCTTTACTCGGCAGCGCACTACATAATTTCTCGTTCAGCTGTTGCATTTAGTTCATTAGATTTCCGTTGAGCACAAACAAAGACCTAAAAAATCATATCTTGCATTTTTTCTTTTACCAAACAGATTTTAGACAGAATAGAAAAACTGCGATTGAAAATGCCTAAATATCACTGGTATGTCCATATTTGTAAAGGAAATAAATTGAAACATTACCACAGACGAGTTCATCCGACCCATCACCACAGTTGTCTTGCCCATTGCAGACTGAAGAGTATTCAATACATTTCTTGTTTCCACATCTAAACTGTGTAGACGTACATTCGGCTGTCAATGTAATATAAGCAACAAATAAACAGTTTAATTTGGACTTTTTACTCAACATTGTTTCCGTAATAGCTTGTCTGTTTGTTTAATTGAAGTTTATCAGAGCTTTCAACAAGATTTCAATCATATATCGACAGTCAGTTTTATTTTTTTGCAGGAAGACTTTGGAGAGAATCGCCTACCTTGGCAGTGAGGACTCCCTAAAGAACAACCTAACTTGGCGGTGAGGACTTCGGAAAGAACCGACTACTTCATGTACTTTGACAGATAACTGATAAACCTGATGAAATATGGTGTGGATTAAGTACATTCTTTGTATTATACAAATCGCAGTTATTTACACTACAATTAAAACATTGCATATGTCCAGCGTAAGCAGTAGGTCCCGGGAGACAATTGATAAACCCTTATTGTTGTCCACACATATAGATCCTCTTTTTTAAACAGGGTAAGTTTTTCATTTTTATTTGTGCAAGTTTTGCAAGTTGTTTATTGTTTGAACTATAAAATGTATAAAGAGAAAGGTTTGAATCAAGTGTTTTCAGTAAGTTAGTTGACCATCCACAAAGGGTATTTGTGATTTGGTGAAGTGCAAAAGGGTAAAATGTCGTATATCTGGTACCTACACAGACATTTTAGAAAAAATATTGAGTAGACATTTCTGAAATCTATGAAAAATGAATATAATGTAAGCATACGGGTGTTTATGAGCAGTAGAATTCTCCAAAAAAAAATTTGGTGGTGTGTTTTTTTTTAATTAAAACGAACTTACTACAAATTAATGTGTTTGCTGACAAATACAACTAGTGCTCCCAATCCGATAGGTTCAAATATACCAAAGTCAACGACAGAAATATTTAATTCAAAGACCGGAAAACTTATGGTCAACAAAACTACACCAGTTCACATAACAGTTCATTAAAGACTCCAGCTAAAGTAAAACGAACCCAATTAAAACGACGGTGAGGTCAGGTGGTCAGGTTGCACCGCTACTGTTATTTGGTGGCATAAGCCGGTGTTTATCCACAACCAATATAGTAACTGACTTAACGTCAATATGGTCAATGAAACGATATCCATAGTCATAGCCGAAACGGTTAGACAATAAGTTAAATCATGATTGCGACCTAACCCTTCAAAGTGATGAGATTAACTATAATTGTATATACATGTATCAAGATATTGTATTTTGTAGATAGACGAAAGAACAAAAAATGGAAGTCGATATCGCTAGAGTGTTTAACATACTTGACATTGATTTTCATTGTAGGTATGTCGTATGCATAGCTTGTCTACTTTGTAAAGAAGATAGAGTGATCCTCAGAATCATGGCTAAATGGAATGACTCAAGTCGTCCAACAGTAACATTTCTATTTCTGTGGAGAAAATATCATGACGCTTTAGAATTCGGGTGTAAGTTTCGAAAGTCATAGAATTCCGACTTTCTCTAAACTGTTTTCAAAATGGTGATTCTTATTTGAGCAGCAAACATTTTTTATGTTTAAAAAAGTTTTATCTAACCAGGACTTAGATAATTCTCTACAAAATTGTGATAACGGCATCTCAGTTACGCTGACAATTGTGGTTACGTGTTGCAGTTTTTTTACCAGAATCTTAGAAAATGCCATATTCTCCTTAGCTGAGTTTTTACTATTTTTAAATTTAAGCAATAAGTATGCTCCTTTGCTTGACAACGGCATTTGTTTATGTCACCTGTTACAATTTAAAATCTACTCTTTCGATCTATTCTTGACATAACTGTTTGGAGAAAAATTCGTACCAGAAAAAAAAACCATCCTGACTTTGAAAAAGTGGTTTCTGCCTAAGGATCGAAAACATGCACATCAGTTCACACATTTCGGTAAAGACTTATATTACAACATATTTCATTAATCTTGACTTATACTTACGAATAGGATCGTGTATGACATAATGCAGTTTAAATCCAAAACCTCCGACGAATCTATCAGTGGCAAATCTAAGAAACATGTCATGATTAGTGGTGACTGACTCCGGGTATATCATACCACACACCTTAGTCATCTCCTTTCCGTGAACATTTTTCCCTTCGTATACAACCAAATAATCTGCATCACAGTCTGTAGTATCCTCCAAGTCTAGTTCCTATTATAAAATCGTTTAAAAGAAATATGAAATGTTATATAAAGTTTTTTAATTTTTTTAAAAATTTTTTGTTGTCGAAATATTGGCAAAAGTAAAGTATTATAACTAGGTATAAAGAATGTCAACTTTTAAGTAAAGGACAGCACTGTAATGTCATCATGTTGTCATTTTCTGAGCCTTTTAACAACAATAGCTGGAAATGGTAAATTTCCGGTGATGTTCGACCAAAAATCGTACCAGAAAACATAAAACACACTCATTCCATCTTTTAACAAAATATGAAGGTGTTTCTTGCGTGTGTACATATTTTTACACTTCAAAACGGTAAAAATAAGCAAAAATAAGGCATTTCATCGAAATAGGCATTTTTGGAAACCATTTTGTGTACGAAATGTGTACTTATTAGGTAAAACGATTGTTTCTATTTCCCGAATTTCAGTAACTACACTGTGGAATCAATAATTTAGTTTCTGACAAATGTTTGAGCAACATAAGGACCTTATCGCAGCACCTTCTTTGCTTTGCACACCTTTGAAGACAATTTAACAAGAAAATGTGAATATTTTATAGAGATATATTTTTAAAAAATGATTTTTATGGCGGGTAATATAGGTTGCAAAATTCGAATTAACGATAGCATGATACACACGGACTTAACTAAATCACATTGTCATAATCGTTTTCATTTATGTAAGTATAAGTCCACCTGAAAATCATGTAAAATCCACGAAAAGTGAAACACTTGAAAAAAGGCTACAAATATCTAATTATAACATTTATTTTTGCCAACCAGCTTTTTCACAGGAGATTTACAAAGGTTTTTACTCCCCTGTTCTAATTTTTACGGTGCATCTTTTGTAAAATATTTCTCTTATGAACAGGCTAAAAGAGAAAAATGGACATCAAATTTGCACATGAAATGTCACTTTTTGCATGACTCTTAGGTAACCCAGCCATTAAACTGATTCATGAATTTTTGGTGTTTTACGGTGGTGCCGGAACAAAGTAGTTTTACACGCGACTTATGTATCTCGCTTTGGAATTTCAAATTTTGTACTAGGAATTATCGTTACATGTCAAAGTCAAATGTTAATAGTTGAAAACATTTTTATAACCATGAGCACATCTTACAATTGGTGAAAATCTAGAAATAAAAAGCTAATTTTCTTATAGTTGCATTTATAAAATGTAACATCATAAAGGGCATCTTCTGCTCATATCAGGAACATTTTGATTTATATTTGTCTAATCATACTTGTGTACCTAAGCTACGTTTTTGTTTGTTCATATTAAGATATTATGGATAAATATGCCTTAGTTCATATATTTCATTTAGGTTTACATGCAAATATGAGACTGACTTTTGGATCTTGGACTGCCTATAATTTGGTTCTAATGCTTTTGATGAGAGGTTACTCCTTGAAATGTACATATTATATATCGAAATTCATCATATCCATTCAACATTTGTAAATTTGTTTTTGAAACCCCTGGGTCGATTCTTCTTTATTGCATTTTTTTAAATTCTAAAGCGTAAAATACGGAAATTCTTCGACACATACTACAAAAAGGAGTTGTCTCTACCACTGGATTTGGTTTTTTATTTCGATTCGTTTAAATATGAGTTCTTCTTGTAGAAGCTTTGACTGTCAGACTTCCCATGATTAATTCGAGAGTTCATAGTACAAATAGTACTCAAATCTTCAAAAATAAAAATAGGAAGCCAAACATAGGAACAACTACAATGTGTTTCACTTATAGAATAGTCATAAATCGAATAAAATAAAAGAATTACAAAACTTTCCTATACAAACGAAGATGTGCTTCAGTACAAAATCACAGAAAATATGACAAATGAAAGGAACATGCACGTAACTGTTCAAGCTAGTTCCAACATAATTTAGGGGGAAGGGGATTTTTGCAATTTGCCATCTAGATCTTAATGTACACTGTTTTTTAATCTCATGTTTCGGTTTTGTATTAGTCACTTTTAAATAAGCTATCCTCGAAATCGCTATAGGTAAAAGTAGGGAAAGAAAACGGAAGTGCAGGTCAAAATGTTTAAGTTGACAGTCATGGCAATCTCGAGTATATCATCAAGGCAGAAAATGACAGACATATACTATACAAATAATACTCAAAACAAACACCGAACTATGCACAATGCAAACCTCACAATTCAAAAAACCGTGGGTGAACTCAATTGGTCCGGAAGGGCAAGTATTTCCTGTCTGTTAAAATACAATCGCCGCATTGTAGAGTAGAATATATACTAAATAAAAACCTGATCTTAATAATTGATTAATGTACATGTATTTGAATGTCTGTCCTCATATCATCATAAGGCTTTACGCGCATTAAACAAACTTCATACTATCAAATGTTATGATATTGGTCTTTATTCTATTTCAGGTCCAGTGTAAAATACCCATACGATAGATCAAAAGTCCATAGACCATAGAGACAAGACAAATTTAAAAACAAACTAAAAGATAAAACGTAAACAAAAGGAACAAAAGCTTCAAATCAAAGAACTCCTTTACAAAACAGGAGTGGGATCAGGTGCTCCGGAAGGGTAAGCATCCCCTGTCCTGCGCGCAACACCCGT
>JARWCS010169019.1:0-14258 GCA_034783895.1 Geukensia demissa | reverse complement strand
AGGGTGAGTTCAGGTGCTCCGGAAGGGTAAGCAACTCCTGCTCCACTAGTGGTACCCGTCATGTTACTCAGTAGTCACAGCCGGTGTATAGTCACAATCGATGTCAGTTACAACCGGTATAGGAACGGATTTGTATTCATGACAGTCGGAAGATAACCAATGTCATCTGTTAAATGGATTTTTCGTACCGGTCAACCAAATCATGATGGCGACCGAAAAATTTCCGGAGTGATGTGAAGGGAAAGTTTTCAATTGGAAAATCAAAGTCAAATAATATTGGACAAGCCGAAATACAAATATTGCAAGTTAGAGTACTCATATGCAAACACCTTAATATGGCGTTCGACTAAATCTTAATTTTCTCCCTAATTTATTTCAAACTTAAATCGTTTTTGTATTGATAATATTATTACTTTTCCTTAATTTTCTTCAGAAAATGATAGCTTTTGTAGGACCTATAGTTTGAATAAACACCTTGTATAATGTAGTTACTCGATTTATAAGAGAGAATATTTCCCTCTTCAGTATGGAGGTAATCATTTTCTTTGTTATTTCAAACGGAGGAAATTCAATGTTTTTGTTTGTTTAAGCCAGGCACATAAAACAGAAATTGTTAGTTTAAAAGTTTACACTTGTATATTGCTATTTTCAGATTGAAAAAAAAATGAGATTATGGGTTACTTGCATCCTCAGTTTTTCAATTCTACATTCGAATTACGCTCGAAAGTATATAAAAGAGATTGGTTCATTTAATGGCGGGCAGTGGGGTAAATGGGCCAGTCCAGAGTTTTTTGCAAATAGATATTTTGCAATGGGATATAATATGAAGGTATAAATTAGTTTTGTGCAAAAATAATGAACATATTAAAACAATGTTAACATTTTTTCAAAGGCAATTTTCATGATCTAATTAAACTTGATTGTGCGGTATCAGAACATACTTGAGGTGTAAATATGACATACGTGTTTTATGTTGCTGATCTAGTGCTGCTGACGAAAAATTAATCCTTTTAATGTACAACATAAATTAAATTAAAATTGAATAACCACAGAACAATGAAAAATCGCAGTAATGAATGACATTTATAATCCTGCATTTTAAAAACTACTGGGTCGATAACACCGCCGGAAAACTATGGATCTCCAAAGGTATACACCAGTCTAGTTGTCAGACTTGGTTGATATGATATTTTTATATAAAAATATAGGATATGGAATAAACGCAGACGACAATCCATTACTTATTTAAATTTTTTAACAATATTTCTACGTATAAATTGTTTTACGAAAATGTGCGATACTGACATAAATTAGAAATCTAAAAAATTATGGAAAGGTTAATTTTTTATTATAGACTCCTTTATAGACTCCTTCCATAAGATTTGGCTTCCTTTGCTAATGGTTTAGATATGAGTACGTTCATATAATAATGATCGTCTGTTTTCCTTTGTTGCGGTTCTCATTCTGCTGAAGAGAACTTGTAAAAACATTGTGGCATAATTGTCCATGAACCAGCCATCCACCAAATGACGGTCGAATTTAAACTTCTATATGTCCCATTACTGCAAAAGGTCCCGAAATACAAAATGCGAATTTATTCATAAAGCATGACCATCGATTTAATCTATTTGTAAAAACGGTGAACACATTACAATAAGTGACTAAAAACAAGAAAGCAACTGGAATTCAGGTTTGGGGCAGGCACATAAGTATGTGTGGGGCTAAACCGGTTGGTGAGCGCTCACCCCCCTAACCTGGGGCAGTGTTGTGACAAAACAGCAATAAAAACCAAACTTTATAAATCAGTGGAAATAGATTTCATAATTAAGATCGATACTGAAAACCAACAACAAAAACAATTAAAACTAATACATGATACAACAAAAGTATCAACCTTGAAAGAGTACTCGCAGTTGCTGTCTGCTGTTAAAAACCCAAAAGCAAACAATCAGGAAACCAAGTTTTCCTTTACTACAATATCAATATAAAAATGTCCAGTTGGATTTAGTGTTTAAAATATCATTAGAAGTCAAAGAAAACATGGGTTGCGCAAATGCAATATGAAAATAGATAGACAGGAAGTAGAAAATTTCATAGTAAATCTTGTGAATATTTTTAAGAGAGCTTTTTGGTGAAATTTGACTTTGGAAAAAATTTCCATGCTTACAGTAAAGAAAAGAAATTACAATATCATGCAAAATGGTAGAGAAATTAAGAATATTCTGACATCATTTGGTTTGGATACCTTAATTCAAAATTTTACCAGAAATCATGAAGTTAATGAATTGAAATAAATATGAATTGCATCCTTGCCAGACAGACAAGTGGGCTGAAATTTCTACAAAAACCTCTGAAATTACAGTAGAGTTGAACAAAAATTCCATTTCATACATGTAAATATTGAGACTATTAACATATTGACATTAAAGATTTGAATCTAAAAGTAAACTTTTTCTTTTTTCAGAAACTGGAAAAAGTGATCGGAGACGGAGGTTAAGGGTAAGTTAATATGATGTGATCTGTACAATACAATATTAAAGTTTCTAAAAATAAGCAAAGGATCTAAAAATTCCCCATTCATTTAATTGTCATTTTCATATGGCTGAAAATGGGGGAAGCATTAAAATTGAGTAAAAGACCCACTATTTATTAAACAGGATCTTTGGCATGTGCTGGTTCAGTGATATGGTACATGTATTATTGAAAAATTCACATTGTGTTTTGTGTTTTTAACGATGTGAGAATCAAACACTACAGAAAGTAACAAGACAGAAAATATCTGAGACAATCAAACACTACAAAAATACAAGACAGAAAATCTCAAACACCAACTGGTAAAATTTCTTTTGTTCTCTTACTGATCAAGCCTAGATAGAGAATGAAACTCTTGCCCTCTGGAGAGACTTTCTTGTCTTGTACTTTTAGTAGTGACTTCTGTGCTTGAAAATCAAACAAAAATCTAAATCAGTTTTTGAAATCTGTGATGTCTTGAATTTTCAAATACTTAAAAAAAAATTTTTTAGTCATACATATCAGATAGTGGCAGTTCAAACACTGTAAGATTCCTTTTGTTTGTCACATGTCGTATGTTCTTGACCTTATTTTCATGGAGGGATGAGTGAGTTTGTAAAATTTGCAACATATATTCTCATTTAAGGTCATTTTCTCAATAAATTTTATACACACACTGGCTATATTTTGTATGTATATATTTTCTAAGGGGTACATGCAAGTTTGCTATATGGTGTTTGATATTTTAACTCTTTTTGTGGTTGAGTTACTCTTTAAAATTTGTAACATTTATACCATTAAAGTCTATTTCTCAATAACTTAGGTTTAGTTTATGAAGCACATCAGTCATTAAATGTACTTATGGTATGACATCATAATATTTAATACTAGTAAGATATAGGTGTGTCCTCATAGTTCTCATGGTATGACATAATAATATTTAATAAGATATAGGTGTGGCTGTTTATACAAGTCAGACATATTAGTGTCCACATTTGTTTGAATCCATAATTTTAAATGATATTTCAGAGTTTTACCCAGAAGTCAGAGAATTGTTTGTCGTTTACTTCACCATATACCATTATACCTGAGGCAGAACCAAGGAGAGCTTTTAGAGAATTGTAAGTATCTATTGATATCTGCCCATGTTATCAGTGAATCTACAAAAAATTGGAATTTTACAGCCTGCATGGTAAATGTGTAAGCTGTTCTGGTGTAAAGTTCAAATTTTTATTTCTTTCTGGCAGAAAAAATACACTGGTGCATTTTATTCTGTCAGCAAGAATTCCCTAGTGAAATTTGGTTCTGGAATTATATTTTGGTGAATTATATCCATCTGGAATGAATGTCAGTCAGTATTTTGCTGCATTTTGTCCTACATGTACATGCTGTTGATCCTTTTTATTTTGACATTGCACAATGATTAAAGTTATTCCAGGTATTTTTCTGTAGCTTTTACCAATTAATAGTCCTTTCCAAAAACATATTTCCGTAAGTCTGAGTTTAAAAATTAGGATTTTGTAAGAGTTGTTCCCCTTTGTGGGTAGTGCATCACATCGACGTAAGAATGAGCAAGGAGAAAAACTGAACTTTTCCCTGTACTTTATCTTAAAGCATTTGCTTTCTACGACTGTCAGAAGTAGATAAGGTATTTACACTCCACAGTTTATTTTATAAAAAACTGAAAATGGAAGCTTTATTTGTCCTCGACAGAAATTGATGCACATTTTAGAAATGATTTCTATGGAAACTTTATACCCACTTCGCCCTCCAGCGTGAGCCCTGATATAGTCGGTTGAGGATGATATGTGAAACTTTTTAGGTGTTTTATTATTATTTTTTAATGGTTTTTTTTTTAAAAATTATTAAGTATGAAAAATGCAATAAATCACTCATCCAGTCATTTTACTGTATCATGTGTGTTTAGCACTTCTCAAGCTTCTTCAGAATAGACAAATGTAAATATACAAATAAAGAAGGTAGTACATTCTGTTTGACTTTCTATGCTAAAACTGCAAGAAAATGCAACCATTTTATAATAATAATTTTTTTTTCAGACAAAGAAATTTAAGTTTATCGAGTCAATTATCCCAGCCAAAGCAACAAAGAATTACCACCCAGTGTGAACCTGTCACAGACTATAGTCAACGAAATCTACTGTATAACTTCAGACTTCGATCTCAACATCACAGACTATAGTCAACAGAACCTACTGTACAACTTCATACTTTGATCTCAACATCATTGATATACATGTTAATAATTCTGCTACCAATGCATTTTTATTATTCTTAGTTCTTACAATTTAGTTTTAGACTCCTAAACAAGTAATTAATGATTAACTGACTGGTAAGACAATTCCAATTAAGGAAGCTTTAAAGAGGTTTTCTGCTCAGTTTAGGAATAACAAAAATAAGCAGTATGAAGTGATAAAACAGATATGAAAAACAAATACAGTAGATGAGGAAAAGTCTGTTTTGAACAAACAATCCCTACTACAGTATACACAGAGGGTTCTGTATGCCTGACCGCCGAGATTGCTTGTGAAATTTGGAGCAAGTTGCAAAAAGTCGCAGAAATTTCACCAGCTTTGGAGTTTTACATACAAAACTCAGTGTGTACTGTATATACTGTTATAAAATTGGCATATTGTTAATCTTTGGTAGCATGAATGCCTTAAAGTTAAATCAAATGACCAAAGTTTGAACACAAAAAAGAGAGAGTATGAATGACAAAGCTCCATGGTGATTGAGGCAGATCAGTTTAATAACCCAGGTTTGAATATTTTTGGTTACAGAACTTTTTAATGTAGATCTTGCTAAACATTTTTACCTCTATCTGATGTCAAATTGTTGTGAAAGTGAATGTTTTCGAACATATTTTGATCAAAGATTAAACAACTGTCAAATTTTTATTAAGATGTCAACTTTGGGAAGAAGACAAGTGACCATTTGAGACAAGTGGTTCATTCAAAATGAAATTTTTAACAGTTGGGAATGAAAAAAGATGGTCATTAAAATTTGCATATCACTTAATAGAGTTACTTCAATCATGTGGAAAGTGCAGTAATAATGCTGACCTAGTAAAATGCTTTCTTTTCTGTTTTCCATGTCATCAAGGCCTCATTTCAAATTGTGTTAAAAAAATTACACACATTTTTTATGTTAGAGAGTTAATTATATCAGGTTAAACATCACATAGAATAGAAATAACTACAAAAATTGATGATGTGTTAAATTCATAATAAAACTTGTGAAGAAGATTGTTGTTATAGATAATGTGTGAATGAGAGTTTATAATTTATATTCTTATTAATGAAATTTTTAATTTATCAAATGTGTATTTTTAGTGAATTTGTTAAATTTTCTTAGAACATGAATTTTAAATTAAAGTGTAGATGTTTATAAATGGAGTTGTTAAAACAATAGTTTTAGTTCTGTCATTTATATATGGTTATTCTCCTGTGTTTTTTTCCATAGTGGAAAATCAACGCGTCAGCCAAGAGTTGACAATTCACTAAACACAGCAACCTAAATTCAGACAAAGATGATACAAAATACCGAAAAGTAATAAACAGTTTTATATACAGACCTGCCAACTTGTATGATAGTATAATTCAAAATCTACAGAGATAACACAAATCTGGAAAAAACTTTTGGTCTGATATTTGTCAACCGGTGTGTAATCGATGTTTTACATTTCAGCTTACTGTCTGTTTCAAACAAAGTTATGAAGTTTATTATTGAATCTGGCATGTTTGAAGGATTATATATGGTCCTACACATATCACCAAAAATACAATTCACAGTACTAAAATATAGCATGAAAAAAAAATCAATGAAAAATCTCTCTATAACAGATATTACATCTGCAAACATGGAGACCGCCTCGATGGTATAATGGTTAGAGTGCTCGCCTCGAGTGCGGAAGGTTGTGGGTTTGATCACTTGTGGGGTCAAACCAAAGACATTAAAATCAGTATTTACTGCTTCTCCACTAAGCATGCAGCATTTAGGAGTGATAACAAAAACTGGTCGGCCCAGAGTCAGCATAATGTGTCTGGGTAAGGTGGCATGTCTTCCTGCAGACTGTTGCTTTCATGAGCTAGCACATTCAAAATCTGGCTCAGCATGACTGTCTAGTTAGTACAAAGCAGGGTTTTTTCATCATTACTATGCTCTCGTCCTGAATATGCATGAAAAATTTGCCACTGGATGTTAAGCACCATCCAATCAATCAATCAAAGCAAAACTGGAAGTCATATATTATAATCATAGATCAATTTCAATACCGGTGACAAATGTCCATGACCCTGATTGAATAGCACTTTAGTGAGATCTGGGTAGTTTACTTCTAGATGATTGATGATGTATGACAATATAAAGATATGTGTTGTCACATGAAAACTCATCTGTAATTTCATTCCGACAGAAGTACAAAAGTCTGACTCAATTAAATTGGGGTTGGCAGGCCTGTTTATACGACCAAGACAGACAAAATAATTAACAGGGCTGAACTGTTGGTGCTGGAGGCTAAGCTCCTGTTTTAAAACAACACTCCTGAATTGCACATTTTCAAATCCAATATGCCTGTTACTGTGAAGTACAAAAAGAACAAAGAGAAAAGTATCTAAATCAAGAAATCAACATAAAACACATTAAAATCGATCTATTCTCCAAAAGGAAAAATTGAGCTGCACATTTGTTAAATTTTATTCCACAAGAAAAAAGTCTTCTTCATGTAAATGATTCTTAGATAACAATTGTTGGACAATCACAAGAATGTTTCTTGTGAATTTTTTTCATTTTCCTCGATGTTTTATTTGGGTTAGTCTAAGTAAGTGCTTTCAGTTAAATGTCAACAAATATTTTCTTTCAGTTACTGTTGCTGAAAATTTTTTCCATTGATTTTAGGGAGAGGTCAAACTGCAACTCCACAAAATATAAAAGTTAGGTAATTTTTTACTGCTCTTAATTTTCATCATAACCGAAGTGCAGAAATCCATAAATAAAATAAAATGCGTTATCACTAGTCCAATTTTCAGACATGAAATTTATCAACAATGTTTTACATAAATTTTCTGCATTAGTTTAAATTCTATGGAAAGGCTTCAAAACCTATTGCTCTTAGGTTTTGGCTTCCTATTTCGATTTATTTGGAGTATCTCGGACTTCTTGTTTTGATACTAATGCTACTGATGAGAGTTTACTCCTTAAAATATACATGTAGCATATCAAAATTCACCATTGGTAGTGCATTTTGAAACAACAGGGTCGAAGTCTACTGGTACACTAGGAGTCCCCTAGGGTATTCTCCTGCTCTGTTGTCAGAATTGTCTGACATGAAATTTATCAATGTTTTACAGATATTTGCTGAATTTGATAAAATTCTAAAGCACTGAATATATGGAAATGCGACTAAAAGTATTGCACTTATTAGTTGTACTTGCGTTCGGATTTTGCTTCCAATTTCTATTTGTAAGGATTTGAGAATTTTTGGATTTCGGACTTCTTATGTTCTGTTTCTAATGCTACTTAAAGGTTACTCCTTGAAATGTACATATAGAATACTAGTATCAAAAGTCACCATGTTTATTCAAAATTGGTAAAAATGTATCTGAAGCATGAAACAATCGTACTTTGGCCGCTAACAGATTGTTTGTCAATTGTTCTTTTTAATATTCAAGCTATAATTTGGCAGAATGTATTAAATATTTTTGCAGGAAATGTTTTGTATAAAGTGTACTACCCATTGTTGTCTAGAAATATTACCTTCAAAGAAGTGGACTCAAAGTATTAGGCTCTGCCTTCACAGACCATTCACATTCGTTACTGGCATTACATTATTAAAAAGTATCAGTCTAAAAGTAAAACTGATCATTTTTAACATATACAATGTACACAATAAACTTGCTTCATTCTTGGATAGTCCCAAACGTTTATTGGCTAGGGTAAACATATCTCTAAGATTTAAAACCATGTATATACCTAGTTAAACTGTTACCTCTGAATCTTATACCACCAAAATCTTACAATTAAATGGACAATATGACCGTCTCATGGATAATCGTACCACATCTTTTTCTGTATTTGTCTAGGCTAAGTTAAAAAAGCATTGGAACATGTTGAATTGGGGGCGGCGTTATTCAATTTACTGAAGTGCACCCCTTTTCCAAAAGTCTCTGCTTGGTGATAAATTTTATTCTGGTTCATTTTGAGAGGAAATTTATTTTACTGTTCAATGTAAAAAATATACACATAAATGGAGAAATTTATTTAATTTTATTAGTTGTTGAGTCCATAATTTTGCTGTGTTTAATGAAGAACAATTTGTTTACTAAGTCTTCTGTTCAGCATACTCGCATATGTCAATTAAAATCACGCCCAAATTAAATATGGATTTGGAAAGAAAATAAAAATAGATAATGCAATAGTAGAGCTGCTAATGAAGTTATGTTTAAGTGTGGTTGAATTCTGTTGAATGGTTTAGGAGGATTAGTGGATAAGAAATGGTTACCCACTTTTTCTAAGGGTATTGTCCTTTTGAGTGCACTAACGACAGTTTATATTATCATATAAAAACATTGTTTAAACCTCTCATCAGTAGCATTAGAACCGAAAGATAGGATGTCAAAAATCCAAAATATAGCACAAAAAGCACTCAAATCCAAACAAATCGAAATTTGAAGCCAAATCCGACGGCAGGGACAACTACTTAGTTACTAAGTGCGTTACTTTTCGAGGTATCTCCGTATTTTCAGTGTTTTAGAATTTTAGCAAATGCAGCAAATCTATGTAAGACATTGATCGATAAATTCCATGTCAGACAAGTCTGACAACTGGGCTGGTGAATACCCTCGAGGACCAATGTTCCACAAGCAGAGGTATCGACCCAGTGGTTGCAAAATAAAAAATTACCAATGTTAAATTAATATGGAAAATTTAGGTATGCCGGCTATGTGTAAATTTCAAGGAGTAACCTCTCATCAGTAGCATTAGAAAATATAATGAAAAAAATCCAGAGGTCCGTTGAGAACTTCGTTAATATTCTGTAACCAATCCATATAACATTTTAAAAATATATTTTTATAGACATTCTGTCAAATTAAGATGAAGTTACTTCTATTTCAGCTTATTCAAGGTTTTTGTTACAATTTGATCTACATGCTGTCAATACTTTATATTTGCATTTGCAGAATGCTTTATTTACTTTGGCTATTTTTACACTATCAGCCCAATCGTAAAAATGTATTTTGCAGTAGACGTCAGTGGTTTTTTTTATCGAAACGCTGAAGATAAGAAGACAACATTAAACTAAGATATTTAAAATCATAACTGATCGATGTCTCCTTTAGTCAGCTGTATCATTCATTTATTCGAGGGTGTTACAAGGGGGTCCCTCGCACGGACGTAATAGAAATAAAAAAAAATTTCACGAGGAACGAAAAATTAGAATTTGGCTTGCACGTTGCAACTAAGATCAAGATACGCGAAATACGACATTAATAATAAAGACCCTGTGGCTCGACAACACGCGAAATAAAAAGCGGTGTTTAAAAACGTTGCACGAAAATAATCCTGTACCACCCTCTTATTCTAAAACGTCAATAGGATTTACCCGTATGACTTACACGCGCTATGATTTCACTTGTGCTTAAGCACAGAAATAACGACGTCACAATGTTGATTTGCAGAAACCGCGTACCGCCAGTCAACGACGTTTTTGTATATTTTTTTACATATTTACCAATTTTTAGAGTCGAAATAATTCACGGTAGCCATAATTTGTTCTGATGTTACCCTGGACCCTCGTTGTTTGGACAATTTTTATTCTTCGCCATACGGCGACCTGGTTGATAGAACATCTGTTGCCACAAATTATATCAGTCAAATAAATTGGAAGTACCCAAACTGGACTGTCTATGTTTTTTTTAAAAATGCGGTCCCACTTTTTGACTATACAGTTTTCTGAAAATTAGTTCAATGAAATTCCAAATGAAAGCAACCCTTTCCCTTCTCAATGTTAGAAATCAAAATTTATGTCAAAAAGGGGAAGCAAACATAAATATAGAACTTGGTCATTGGATTATCGAAATTCAAAATAAAATAACCTTACAGCACTGATAAACATGTATTCGAATGATCCTTTTTAAATTTGCTAAGAAATACAATATAACCAAATCTAATAGAAAGAATATCGACCTTTATTTGACTGTTGAGCAAGAATGTCCTCATAAAAGTCATAAATTGACGAATCGCAAGATTCTACATCTTATACATGCGAGTTTGTTTGGTGTATTCGAACCCATTCGGTGGTGTAATGGTTAGCTTACTCGCCTCGAGTGCGGAAGGTCGTGGGTTCGATCCCCGACCGGGTCAAACCAAAGACATTAAAATTGGTATTTGCTGCTTCTCCGCTAAACACGCAGCATTTAGGAGCTAGTAAGAACAAAGACTGGTCGGGTCAGAGTCAGAAAAATGTGTCAGGCTAAAGTGGCATGTCTTCCTGTGGACTGTTGCTTTCGTGAGCTATCACGTTGAAAATCCAGCTCAGCGTGTCGGTCTAGTACAAAGAAGGGTTCAGTCATCATAACTCATCATTAACATGCTTTCGTCCTGAATATGCATGAAATATTTGCCAGTTTACGTCAAGCACCATTCAATCAATCAATCACAAGTTATTCGATTCGCTTGTAACTATTAAACTCTAGATTTCTTATTAAAAAAAGTTTTACAGCCAAAAAATCGACAGTCTGCTTAAGACAAACACAGAATTTTAAACTAATACAGATTTACGACGAAATTATGACGCAATAATTTGGTTGGTCTTTACCATGATGATGATGGTGGTTTGATACCCGCTAAAAGCTAGCTGCGTTAAAGGCCATCTCTCTAATTTTGGGAGACAGTTACATGGACGACTAACTAAAAAACACAACCCTAAATGAATGCAAAAATCATACCTGAAAGTGAAGTTTTAATAAAAAAAATCAATACTTATATGTGAATGCTATTCATACCACAAGGACGAGATGTTATAACCTAGTTCTGTTTTTTTGTTTTGGTTTTAGTGCACAAATCGTGCATGAAAAAAAATATTAGCGCTTAGCTCAATTAATTAGACTTTGATGGAGCGTCATATACAGTTACACTTACCTGCCTACGTATTGTCATACCACAACGACGAGATGCTTTAGCATAGTTGTTATTTTTTTTGTTTCTGTTTAAATGCACATGGTTATTACATCAAATTAACCTATTTAAAACCTTCAAAAGGAATTCGTGTATAAGTTTAATTTTACTCAATTTAATTTGATTTATATTTCAGTTGGAACTTATTAGCATTAGAGTTTCTTGTGAAATTACAAAAACGCCTACATATATTTTTCGTCGTAAAATGTATAGATATTTGAAAATGCATGAAATAAAGTGTTATCTGTGTAAGTAAACTATTTTGGTTTAATTCTTACCGTAGTTCTTTTCAACTTCCTTGTTAATTTGTGATGATTTACCTGGTTATCTTGCTCGGGTAGATGTAGGAAGAGTGTTTTGTCAACAAGGGGTCAAAAATTCTACTTACGAATTACAGGTAAATATATAACTTGAATTGGGGAGGTGACTCCTTTTTCAGATTTTTGTACATGCTAGCCAATCTATGGCCAAAGCTGAACTTGAACAAAATATCAGCCACATTAACGGCGAAATATACTAGATCCATAGACGTTACAAAGGATTGTCTTTTGTGAAATGTTCCCCTTTCAGCTTTCGAGTTCTTTAGACAATGCCATTGTAAGGACATTGTATTCAATTTCTTCTATTGTCTTGATTTTTTTTTTGTATATTTTTCTTTAAAAAAGTTACACCAATTAAAGCTAAAATCGACAGTGATAGCCTAGATAATATATAGGAACACTTTCGTTAGCTATCATAATTCGCTTTACTTGCATTTAAATTTGGCTTTTGAATATTTGTTATAAACGTATACGTAAGGTGTGGATCGTGTCATTCTGGCAAATGTTCTATTTCTTCAAAAAACCTCAAATTTCCACATAAAATAATTGCTTGTAAAGTGCTTTTCTGGATTAAATTTCATCAGACACGCTGAAGCCCCAAAATAAGCTTTATGAATTTCTAGTTACATTTATGGACAAAATGAAATATACAGTTCAATTATGTAATAAACGATGATAATTCAAATATACAGAAAACAACCAGGGAATTTTACAATTTACAGTGTTGGCAAGATGTTAACTGTATCTTTTCAACAATATTCCAGTACCCGAAAGTAAATATAAGAGCATACAACTCAATCACGCTGAAGTTTTTTTACGAACTCCACACAGCACATGAGAAAAAAGAAGGAATATGGAATATATGCCACAAAGACACGATAACAAAAAACCATATGCCAAATTCAACTGTGTGTAAATCATTTTTCTGGTTTTATCAGACACACTAGAGGCAATTAATAGAAAGATCAGTTAATCTTTATGAATTTCCAGTTATATTTATGAACCAAATGAAATATACAGCTCATTACGTAATAAACGCTGATAAGTCAAATATAAAAATAAAAATTCGGGAATTTTACAAATTACCCTGTTGGAAAAGAGGTAAACGGTATCTTTCCAACATATTTTACAGTATCCGAAAGTGAAAAAGTGCATGTACTTAAGCGAGGGGAAGCTTTTTGTAAACTTCCTCCACACAGCACAAGAAAAAAACTCCGTAATAATACTTACAAGAAATAACATAAAATATATGCCAGACAGACACGATCAATCTTACATAGGTTTATAAAAATAACCAAATCCGAATTAAACTGCGTGTAAAGCTTTTTTGACACATTAGACAAGCTAGGAGTATCTTACATAGGTTTATAAAAATAATCAAATCCGATTTAACTGCGTGTAAAGTTTTTTTGACACATTAGACAAGCTAGGGGTAAAAATCAATCTTTATCTCTAGTTACATTTATGGACCAAATTAAAATTCGTGATGTAATAATTGCAGGTAAGTCAAATATGATAACAATCAGGAAATGATACAGATAACAATGTTGTAAAGGTGCAAACTGTATCTTTCCAATATAAATTCCAATGGAAACTTTTTAAGACCTCCACACAAGAGGAAAACGTTTTACGTTTTAATTTCTATGATAGGTATAACGAGACTACACGTGCATGGGACTATGTACGACGATTAAGGGTTTATTTATAGCTGTACTTTCTGGTATAGATAATGGTTTTATCAGTTTGTTTTATTGTGAATTTAAATCAAATATTTTTAGAAAGGCTGAGTACGTTTTTGCTTTCATCTGCAATCCGTTTATCAGTATGACTTTTTACACCAGATTTTCACTTGTAGCGTGACGGGTGTTAAGTGGAGCAGGAGCTGCTTACCCTTCCGCGGAGCACCTGAATATACCCTACTTTTCATATTTTTCCTGTTGCTCATGATTTGTGTTCTGTGCAAAATTCTTGTACTAGATTTTGTCATGTTCTGATGGTCATGGTCTTGCCCGTTTTCTGACTTAGGATTTCTGTATTCCCCTTTAGCATCTTTGAATTCCTTTCCCGATAACTATTTGTTAGCTTTAAAAAACAATAAATAAAAAAAATATTGTTTTGTTTTTTTTTTTAATTTTCTATAGATATGGTACACATCTGTATTGATGAAGTTCAAAACTGTGAAAAAAAAGGAATTCGAAGATACCAAAGGGGCAGACAGAAATCGTTAAGTCGGAAG
>JARWCS010168908.1:0-14260 GCA_034783895.1 Geukensia demissa | reverse complement strand
TTTGTCAAAATTAGATCGGGATTCCGGGATCAGACCCCTTCCTACCCCCTCCCCCCCCCCTCATCACTGTATCCAGCATATTATGGTGTCCTTAATAAAATTGAGACCAGCACATTATGGTGTCCTTCATAAAATTGAGACCAGCACATTATGGTGTCCATCATATAACTGGGTCCACCCTTACTACAGTCTTTATTTGTTTAAGTTTCTCAAGTCAACATACCTGCCCTCTGGGTCAGAAAATCAGGAAATATGTCTCTTACATGGGGAAATATTTTGGCATATTACTGGGACAAACCCTATTATTATATAAATATAAAATCTTTTAATTCATTTTCATAAACTACTAACACTTGTGGTCACAAGTAATATTAATACTAGAGTGGAATCGGTATTAAGAAGATCATTGATTAATCAGAATAATTGAAAACCATGTCCTGATTCGATTTTCGATTATGATCAATTTTGATTTCTCAAACAATTTAGGCATACTTTTTCTTAATCATTATTTTTTTTGCTGAAGTACCTCAACCTATAGCTACATCTGTGCATGTTTTTACATAGAAAAGTATAATTCTGAATAAGTTTTTCAATATTCCTTTATCCTTTGACTTTTGCATTTTGTAATATGATAACAAATATGCATTTTATTTATATATTGTATAACTTAAATATTGCATTTTGTGTAATATAAAGGCATTCCCTTGCAATAGAAGAGGTATTTACTTACAATTTCTACCAGTCAGTAAAAAATTTATTTATTTGTTTATTTTTTTTCTGATTTTCAATTATTGGAAATAATAATTGATTAATAAAAAAAAATTTAAAATCGATCTATTTTGGATTATAATTGATGATTAAAACATCACCAATTAATAAGTTCATTGTAACCATTCATGATTTTTCAGCTGGAAAGATCAAACAAATGTATTCAGAACAGATCCAGAACTCAAACTGAAAAGTGTTCCTACACTTATGCTGTTAGGCAAGGTAAATATTATTAGAAAAATATCTGAAACTTGCAGAGAGAAATTTAAAATCATAACAAATCCTTAGCCTTATAAAACAGTCATGAGTTAAAAGATCAATGCAAACCATATATGATAGATTGTTGGTATCTTTAAAGTTAGTATGGGTGTTCACATGTGTTAATTTGATCAAGGCCCCAACAAATGGTGAGTTTGAAGAGTTTTTTGGCGTCTCTGCATGAGATGGGTTTACAGAAAAATGTACAGTTGACTGAAGGGGATTGTCCTGCTATTAAGTTTTTTACATCAATATAAGCAAATGGAATATCAAGCTTTAAAGGTCCAGTCAAGCATTTAATTCATAAAAAGGAAATGGATATCCATTTATTATCTACATTTTCCCAGCATACTGAAAATGAAGGTCACAGCCACGGAAGTTGGAATAATTCTTTTGCTACTGTCAAACTTTCAGCAACTCCCAGAACTGCAATAATTCGTGTAATTATTTTAAGGATTGTTGAAAATTAAAAATAGACGAGCCACCTTTGGAGACATTAACTAAAATGGTTGCTATGAGATATTAGAATCATTCCTCATGTAATGTGTAACATAAAAATACCACCATGAAATATTGCCCACTTTTATTATTGTTTCTAAAGGTAAAGTCTGAGCACAGAATAGAACACATTGATGACCATAAAATATTGTCCTCTTGGTTTTTCCTAAGAAAAATAGAACATGAAAGACAATATTACATACGACACTTTTTGGCTTACAACTGCAATATGTTCTCACTGTTTCAAAATGAATTTTATAGATCAATTTTATAATGGAAAATGCATTTATTTTACAGTCATAACAGGTTCATAACTTTATTCATTGAACCAGCCTAGGAGTACTCACCTTCAGTGTGGAATTTTGTGGGTTCAATCTCCGACTGGGTCAAACCAAAGACATTAAAATTGGCAGTTGCTGTTTCTTGGCTAAGCACACAGCATTTAGGAGTAAGAGCAAAAATTGGTCAACCTAGAATCAGAATAAGGTGTCTAGATGACGTGGCATGTCTTCCGGCTGACTATTGATTTTGGAGATAGAATGTTATAAATTTGACTCAGTCGGTCAGTCTAGTACAAAGCAGGGTTCATTCAATCATCATTATTCATTAATATGCCTCATCCTGAATATGCATGAAATATATGCTGCTGGACGTTAAGCAACATTCATCGGTCAATCTTGTTATTAATGGTATATTGAGAATTTACAAGTATGAAAGATGGAAACCTCCCACTGAATTATGGGTTGAGGTGGATGAGAACCTACAAATTAACTTAATGTGGCCTAAGTATGGAATTAAATTTCTGAAATTGTCCATTGTGCATTGCTGATGGGGACTCCTATCATTAAAAACTAAGCATATTTTAAAGTCTTGGGCAATTAATGATAGATGAATCCCATCCCTTAGGACAAGATCAAAATATCCTGGTTTCCGGGACATCGTTCAAGGTATTGGCCCAGCCATTTACTGTCAAAAGTTATATTTGTATATGTGTAACATACTGAATATTTAGATCAGGGACCAGTCTACGTTTAAAATAACTCTTCTTGTCTGTCATGTCTGTATTTATTTTATTTTTAGCCTCAAAGATTAAAGGAAGAACAATGTGCAAATGAGGACTTGGTGAAAATGATGTTTTCAGATGAAGATTAATGCTTTGGTTACCGGTATAAACATTTTGATTGAAACAAGTTTCATTTCAAAATGAACAAAATTTTACAGAAGCTGCATTTCTTAATGTGTTGAAAAGACTAGATAAAATTGAAACATATCAACATTTTATCAAGATGGACTTTTCACTGAGTAATTGGAATCTAGTAATAATAAACAGTAGTAAAACCTACTTTGGGTAGATAGTTTAGCCAGCATTATGACCTATACTCTATGTCAGAGTTTGTTGGAACGGGTAAACAGGTTATGAAAGAAAAACTGTATGCCGTATATGTATAAAATTGTGTTTATTTTGTAGATTGAAAAAAGTGCAAGCAATTTACAGTAATACTTTTTAGCAATTACGATGTATTTTAAGTTGCGCCAAGTTTTAAATTCTCTACGGGGATTTTACATTGTAAAATCAGCCATTTGTTTGCCGGAAGTGGCTGTTTGCACGCACTAGCACGAGACCGGGAGTACACATTGTCAACGCTGCATTATAATTAAGTAATTTAACAAAGATTAGATAACATGAAAAAATGGTTTGAGGTGCACCTGAATAGAAATTTAAAAGTAGTTCTATTTATATGTATCATAAGAAAAGATTCAAAGAGAAATTCAAGGTCCGAACAAAAGAAATGTGAGCAATTTTTTATGTTACTTTATCTAGGTCAAACTTAAGCGCTGCCGCCAAAAATGAAGATGGCGGACTCTCATTGTTAAATCTCCGTAGAGAAATTCGGGGACAGATAATAGTATGTAAAACATTATTGCATAATGTAAAACATATAGCGTTAACTGTGGAATAATTCTTTCTTTTGATTGAAAATAAATACAAAGACAGAATCGCACTCACAATCTCGAAAATCGGACTCCACAAAAGCCTGGCGTAGAGTATAGTTTTATTTCAGTAGCATAGTAATAAGTAGCCTTTGGCTTATTTTTATTGACAAAAATGGATAGTAAATGTAATTAGGCCATTTATGTTTAATTGTGTTCTATAATTAATTTTTGTTGTGGACATTGTAATAGATACTGTGATTCTCTTTCTTGTTTTAATTTTCTCAATGTTCATGGTTACAATTAACTGCAATTAAGTAATTGTTGAAAAAAAAAACCTGCATAAATTTTAATATTAATTATATTAGTAAAGAGAATTAAGGGCTATTCTATTGAAATAGATTGTTAGGGTCAGATGTTAATCTGATGGGTGGACATGGGTTGTAGTTCATTAGCAATTGTCTGCCATTAGAATAGATGCATACAAAAATATAAAAGGGATAGTTGGATGAAATGCCCTTGTTCTTGCATATCATTACTACAACACAATTTAATGAGTGCCATTAAAATTATTATATAATTTATTTTGAATATTCTAAACAGTTGAAAAAATAAAATATTAATCATATTTGTTTTTATCTTATAACCGTATTTGACTGTAGATAATACGCATTGGTATAAAATATGCAGGGCCTTTTCAGCCATGAAACCTAGGGAAACTAGTTTGTATATATTTTACATAATGACTTTTGTTGAGAATGTCCAAGTAAAGATCATCATGATCATAAGTTTTCAACACAGTTGGGTAAATATAATGAAGATGAATAGGCGATCTGACCACTTGGGAAAAAAATCACCAAACTTCGTGTAGGGGTACATTATACACACCCCTAACTCCTTGAAATGCTTTAAGGGTTAAAGATAGCGTATAATCTACAACCTTTTACGGTATTACAAATGCCCTTTAAGGATGTTCCCTGTGTGATGTTGGGGTCATTGGGCAAAAAAATTAATGCTGTGAGGAGATTGAGAATCTGACCAAAATGGCTGAGCTTCAGCAGCAAACATCCTTAAGTGTTTTTTAGATTATGCCACATCTCAGTTTCAACATGGCCAAGGCCTTGAGTGAGATCCATGGCTAATTAAAATGCTTCTCAGCAGAAATGTGCAAAGCCCTCAACAATGGTATACTTCAAATCTGTGCTATTTATTACTTCAAATTGCCACATTACAGTATTTTTTTCATTTGAAACTACCCCTAAATTGAAAATGATTTCCTGTCATGTTTTTTCATTGCTAGCAGATTTTTTAACTCCTCTGGGTTTATCCATTTCAAAGCCTTGGATTTTTTGCCTGTTAATTCCCAATTATCTTTTCACTTATCCTAAAACACAGTTTAAACATTCATTTTAGGAAACATTATAATGTTCTCAATTCTACACTTGGATTTTGATAGACAATACCTATGAATACAAAACTAGAAAAATCTAGAGAAAACCGTTTTCCCACTAAATTTTCAAATGTTGATATCTCAAAACTCGCAGTAAGCCATTATTTATTTCTGCTTATTTTTTGTTTTAAAAAAACGTTCAATTAATTAAACTAACATTTCTGTAAATTCAGAAATTATTGTGTGAATTAATTTTGGGTATTGTTGGAATGGAGACAATAATGTGAGTTTTATTTTTGTGGCTTTTCAAAAAGCGTAACACAACAAAACATAAAATATCACAATAATTTCTAGATTGACATTATTATTATTCAGAACAAGTTTAAATGTCGGAAGATGAAAAGTAAACATGTGGAGAGTGTTCTGTGCGTATGTACAAAATTTAAAATCCCTTATTATAAGTATTGTTGTCTAGATCCAGTCCAGTCTCTGAAGATAACATGAATCTCTATAAGTCTTGTTTTCATATGGTCTCGTATTAAATTTTCTAAATTTAAGCTCACCTGACCTAAAAATACATGCGAGCTTACCAGAGAAACCTTTGAGAAATTCACTTAAAAATATTCTTCTCTGAAACTGTCAGAGCAAATTGCAACCAAATTTTGGTGGAATTGTCTTTTTAAGATTTTCTATCAAAATTGTGTCCAGCTTTCCCGACGCAAACGAAGCTGAAGGTAGTTTAACTTGGAAACCTATGGGAAATTCACTTAAAGATATTCCTGTAAAAAACTAATGAGCCAGTGGTGAAATGGTACTTGGGGTGTCATCTTCCAAAATTTTGTCTGGTATCTGAGACAGCTATTCAAGATGGCCACTGCAGTCAGAACTAATTTTAATCTAATGGGAAATTAACTTTAAAATCTTATTGTCTGAAATACTGAATGCTGAGCCATTTGCAGCCAAACTTTGATGGAATGGTCCACTTTCAAAAATATGTTCTACATCCCTGCCTGCCAAATTTGTAAAATAGGATTCTCAGGGAAATCACTCCTGTTTGTAAAGGATTTTGTGGATTCCAAGCCTTTGTTCTTTTTGTTTTGGTTTTATCTTTGAGTTTTTATCAAATTTGTCTTGTCTCTTTCGACAATGCACTTTTGATCTCTCACATGGATATTCTACTCTGGACTCGCATGAAAATATTCTTGTTGAATATACTAAGCCAAATGTACTCTACCTGCAAAAGTTAGTACAACATTCATTTTTGGTGAGGACTAATAAGGAGTCATTTTCAGGTGCACGGTACAGGCTCCTGAGAGCGTCAGTTTTTTTTGTCAATTTTTTTTCTGCTAGTTTTGGTTTTTCAGTTTGGTTTTAATTTTAAAGATTTTAGTTGATCAATGACAATTTCCTCACGATAACTCTTAATATAGAAGTTATTTCTCTGGAAAACCTAAGAAAATATTCTGGAATGTTTCCTTAAAATTGTTTTTATACAAGTTAATTCCTTCGAAACTTTGAAATTGTCAATTTTGCCTTGTAAGTGCTTAAGAAATTTATTTTTTGTCGGGTTACCTATATAGTAGATAAAACATATTCAGAGAAAGAGATGTTCCCTGCCAACGTCAATCTGGAACTGTGGGGAACATTGGACCTCTGTTCATTTCGTAGGCCTATATATCTTTACAGCGAGAATCTTAAATCCGTCAAGAAATTAAATTTTAGAGTTCTTACAGGGCAAATTCAAGAATTTTTATTATGAGCTTCCAAGAAAATGACCCCTTTAAATATTCTCCATCCAAGCCCATCTCTAACAGTTATTATTTGATGTAAGATTGAATGTAACTAACCATTATGTAAGAATGTATTTTTGGAAATTATTTATAACCATATTTTTAAAGTAAATAAACGCAGAATTTGTTTGATTTTGAATCAATTTTATCGTTTAATTGTTCTCCTCTTGTGGATTTTTTTAAAAGTGGTTACTAATGGCAACACATTATTTAAATTAAAACACTTTAATATTATAGCAAACCAGATATTAACTGATATTTACAAACATTCTACCATGTCAACATGGGAAATAGATTCTGTAGATTAAATGTTACTCCAACACTTTAATGAACTAAATGCGTTTAAATTGTCATAACATTTCGTAGTGTAAACTTTGTATCAGGTAAGTTAAATTTTACCTGCACTTTTAAGTATGCTTAAACGAATATTTTGTACAGAAACGATCAATTTCTGATTTTGAAAATGACCAATAAGCTTAAGGTTGGTGTCTTTTATAAGACATGAATTACTTACCCTTCCAGACCATCTGAGTTTCCTCCTGGGCCTTTCTGTTGAGTCTGTACTGACCATATAATCCCATTTGTATGTTGTTGTTTTTTTTTCTGTTCTGTGCTGTCTTTCGTCTTTTCCTTTTCTACCCTGCCCCCTCTGGATTATTCTTTTTCCTTTTACTAGGAAGCTAAACTGACAAACATCTGGATACATCATTTTGCATTATTTTAATGAGGTTTTAAAACTCACCATTCATCATCAACAACTTAAGCATTATAAAGTATCTCCATTATTTCAGAATTAAAGATGTCTTGTACAGTAATGAACATACCAGCAGCAGATCTTCTTATTAGATATGTTATTTTGACGGCACTTATTGTAGTATGCAACACGGTCGTTTTGTACATATGGCTCAAACCTTCCAACCGGTCTGCATTGACGGTTTTTTTGGCTTTAATAGCTTTGTCTGATATTTTATCGATGATATGTGCGACATCCGGCTCAATAATAGAACATGTTAACTGGGATAGGATTCAAGACGTGTCTTTGTGTGTCACCCTTTTAGTATTCAACACGATATCCGATATGTTCCATTCCTGTTCTGTAATGATTACAACTTTCGTGGCCATTCAGAGATTTGTTGTTTGTGCATTTCCGTTTAAAGGACGAGAATACTGTAATAAAAGAATCAGGGGTGTTTTGTTATTTGGATGTCTAGCACTTCCTGTTATTTTTGCTGTACCAAACCTTTATGGAATACACGATATGGGCATATGGACTTACAACACAGTTAAGTTGGGTAGACTGGATAAGAACGAATCAACATATTACAGTCTAATATCTGTATGTCCTACTAGTATATCAAGTCATAACCTCAATTCAACTACTGAACGTAAGGGAAATTTATCTTTACCTTTTGACCACTTTCTGTCCGAATGTTTTTGGAATCCGGAATTTTGTACGAAAACATTGACAAGTATATGTGCAACACCGACAATGCTATCTGACAGAAGACAACGTGCAGCTAAAATTATCCATATGGCTTTTATCCATATCATCCCTACAATTATAATCACATTTTGTATGGGATACTGCATGCACACCGTTCGCAGCAAAACAATAAAGGGTTCCACAACAAGCAATTCATTAATCTGTCAGAAAAGGAAAACACTTTTGTTAGTTTTGGTCATGTTCAGTATCCTTACATCCGAAATACCGAGTACTGTGGCAGAAATCTTAAAATTGGTATATGGAAAGTCAGTTGATATCTGGCTTTTATCAACTGACGGAGAAGCATTTTGTGAGCTGTTTACAGCTACATCCTATTTGCATAATGTCATCATCTATACGGCCATGTGTAAACAGTTCAGACAAACATTTCTTGAATTATGCTGCTGCAGGAAAATTCGAAGTATGCGACAATCCTGACCACGGATATTAGATTGTCAACTATTATAGTTTCTTAAATTATTTGCTTCAGGGGATTTAAAGTCTGCGACAATTCTGACCACGGATATAAGTTTGTCAAGTATTATAGTTTCTTGAATTATGCTGCTGCAGGAAGATTTAAAGTCTGCGACAATATTAGATTGATAACTAATATCGTTTCTTGAATTATGCTGCTGCAGGAAGATTCAAAGTCTGCGACGATCTTGACCACGGATATAAGATTCTTAACTATTATATTTTCTTTAATTATGCTGCTGCAGAAAGATTCAAAGTCTGTGACAATCTTGACCACGGATATAAGTTTGTCAACGATTTTGGTTTCTTGAATTATGTTGCTGCAGGAAGATTCAAAGTCTGCGACAATCCTTACCACGGATACAAGTTTGTCAACTATTATAGTTTCTTGAATTATGCTGCTGCGGGAAGATTCAAAGTCTGCGACAATCCTTACCACGGATACAAGTTTGTCAACTATTTTAGTTTCTTGAATAATGCTGCTGCAGGAAGATTCAAAGTCTGCGACAATCCTGACCACGGAAATTAGAATGTCAACTATTATAGACTATTCCAAGTCAAAAAATATATTTCTCTCTGTCTTTATATACATGTATATTGTGGCTGGATTGCGGTTTCTTTGACACTTACCCCATATATTTCATTTTCAAATAAGCATATAGTGTTATAAAATCATCAACCATATCTTCTTCTCTGATACTAAATGTCGCTATAAATTTTTATTGAGATGGCCACTGTTAGTGCTCATGGGGATAACCATGTCTGACTGAAGATATATGCTGTACAAATTCAACAATGCTTGTCCCATTTAAACTAATACAGCAGTCAAAAAAGACAATTGTTTGGGGAAAATACACGTTTTGATCGGACTTAAACAGAAAACATATGAATATAGTCAGTCCTCTAGAAAATAAAGATAAAGTGACAAATGGCACACTTATCTAGAAAACTGTCCAAAGGGCGTACAGTTTGAATCTACAACTTACGAACAGGATATGTTGGAAAGTCGGGTGAACGAACATACTATAAACACCAAATCCTCTTTTCAATGTTATTTTATGTGCAAGGGGATAGCGTTGAAGACTAAAGAGACAATACGGTAACGAATGGAGACATGTTAATCACGCGACATAAAAAAGAGTATAGCTTAAGCTTTTGTCATGGCCTATTTCTGGATAAAATGGGTACCGTAAACAACCATGAAAGTGTTTTGTTACTTATAAGAATTGTACTATATAAACAACAGGAAACTGGAGTATTGTTGAAATATGTAAAGCTGATAATTAAAGTCACAGATGTTGATTCAAAAAGTGCACAAATTCCAGACGGCATAGTGGCTGAAAAAGGAAAACCTCTCTTGGCTAAAAGGCTAACTGGTCAAACCGATAAGGAATGGGTTGATAGAAAACCAAAGTGTCAATCAAGAGAGAAAAAGTTGAAAGAAACGGCAAATTCGAAACCAAAACAAGACGAAACAGAATAAAACCAAGAAACAAATGGATGTCTGTTATCTCAACTATTCAATAAGCATGGAAAACATTTCTTTTGTAAAGGACCATCTAAAGATCATTAACACAAAAAATCGTTTCAATCAGCTTGATAATTTCAGACAGGAAAAAATATTCACAAATTTTCATTAGGGTCCAGTGTTAAACTTAGTCCGGCTGTGGTGGCCATCTTGAATTTCTGATTTTGGCATTAAACAAATTCATACCATACAGTAATCGTTCTCACAACAAACCATTTCATCCAATGATTATCTCTATAAAGTTTGGTCTAAATTTGCTTCAGGGGAGAGGATTAAAATGTACGTAAATTGTGAAAGGCCGATGGACGCAAAGTAATGGTAATAACTCACATGAAAGTTAGTAAAACGTTCTATAGCTTTTCATCTTTGGCTTTAAAGTTAACAAGACTAAATGCGAGCAAAACTCACAAAGATACCCGGCTTTCCATGGATTATCTTCTCTTGGAATGAGCTGAGATGAAATTCCTTCCCGTGTCTAACGTTCATGTAAACGTTCATCGATATCTAATGAACGGTTTAGGATACATGAATGTAGGAGATGTTCTTACATGGTATGAGGACAGATGAACAGACCGTGTGATTGTTGTAATAAGTATCATATCTGTGTGAGAGATTATCTAATACAGTTGGTTTTAAGGTTTGTTTTAAAGTAGTTTTCTCACACTACTTTAGTTAAGGGATGATTGAGAGCGGTCACAAACATATTTAACACAGCCACATACCTAATGTGCCTGTTCCGAGCAAAAAAAAACCTTACATCCAGTCTATGTCATTGTTTTTAAGTTTCAGTGTTACTTGTTTTACATTGTTTACTTGTTTGGCTGATAGTTGTTACATTTGAATATTGTCACATTTTTGGAGCCTTTTACAACTTTCTTTAAGGTGTGACTATTTGACTATTCAAGGCCTTTGCACAACCTGTACCCGTTTGTCATTTTATATGTTTCAGATGACTGTCCCATAGACAATCATGCCAAATTATGTCACTTTACTGGGGTGATTTAGAGCTTGTCACTTTACTGGGGTGATTTAGAGCTTGTTACTTTACTGGGGTGATTAAGAGCTTGTCAATTAAATGGGATTATGTAGACTTGTCGCTTCATGGTGTGATTAAGAGCTTGTCACTTTACCGGGGTGACTTAGAGTTTATCATTTTACTGGGATAAAGCTTGTCATTTTCCTAGGTTGATTTAAAGCTCGAGCTTGTCACTTTACTGGGGTGATTTAAAGCACGAGCTTGTCACTTTACTGGAGTGATTAAGAGCTTGTCACTTTACTGGGATTATGTAGAGCTTGTCACTTCACGGTGTGATTAAGAGGTTGTCACTTTACTGGGGTGATTGAGAGCTCGAGCTTGTTACTTTATGGGGTGATTAAGAGCTTGTCACAAGGAGTGGTGTTCCACCCTTCTTAATAGGCCTGGAAGATATCACTAGATTAAATAAATGTCTTACAGTTTGATACAATTCTGCATTAGACTTCATTGTGTTAACAGTGATTCATCTAATTGTTATTGCTTATTAAAATGCATCACAACATTATGTTTTTTTTTGTGATTAAACGCCAACCTCAGTGAAATCTTAAATATATTACATATATTGCAAGAACATTTAGCAACATTACTTTTTAAACACAGTTGATGTTTTGCTAATTCTTCTATTCTAGATTTTAATTTCTTTTTTCAGAATACCCATAGAAGAACATTTTTAAAACTTAAACTTCAAAATGAGCAAAAAAAATCCTAAAAAAGCCAATAACACCAACAAGCGATTAGGGATTTCCACAAAAACTTCACTACAAATGGATTTCATCATACTGAACACTTTTACCCTATGTCAGAATATGGCTTAAGTAAACAGTTATTTAAGATATATGCAAAAATCTGTATAAAGGATGCCAGGTACAAAATGAAGTGGGGTTCAGCCTTGACTGACTGATGTCATACAATTTTCAAACTATCCAGTGAATAAATACCAAGTATGTCATTCCATAAAATATTTAATTATTCATTTGTATAGACAGAATCCCAGATTTCCCTATCTATTAATGAATTGAAAATCCTTAGAGAGTTGATCAAATGGAAATGGTTGCATATCTCAATAACAAATAATTTCATATTCATTTTATTGTAATATGTAACAAGATATACATGACCTAGCTGCCCTCAACAATTGTAAACATTAACATGATACTAATTTGGAATTTCATTTTCAAAAATATTTCATAGTTTTTTGTTCTATTCAGGGTCTATACATCCTTTCTCACTTATAACAAACTTGCATATCAACCCATTTTTCTGAAATAAAATGAATAAAAACTGTTATGAAGTTGTTAAGGTAAGAAAAAATAGTTAATAGGTGACCCTAAATATACTAGTCATACTGTGCAAGGAATCAATTTTTATTTTATTATGGAACAGTTAACAAGATTAATCACATCACATGTCTCATGTGCCTGTCCCAAATCAGGAATTGTGGCCATAGGTTTGTCTTTGTGTTTATTGTTCTGTTACATGTACAGTTTTGATAATATTATGGTAAGAGCAGTATTTTTTTATGCATACACCATTTTTTATTTGGGACGATTAAGAGCTTTCACAAGGAGTGGTATTTCATTCTTGTTGAAGGCCATTTGAAGACCTCCAGATTTGTAAATTACTCTGTTTTCCATGTGGTTGGAGTACAGTCTCTATGGCATTTACCTTATATCTTTTCATTTCCATGCTAACAAGTATTTAAAAATTTGACCATCAAAAAGAAAATCTTCTGTATTTTGTATGTTCTGCCTTCTAACTAACAGCTAGCATTTGAATACATGTAGTGTAATCTGTAATGCTTTGTTTTACAATTTTTTCAATTTTTCTTTGATTTTTATTATGCAACTTCATTAAATTTTGGCTGTTAAAAAATTCTAAGTTAAAGTTAAAATTGAAATGTTTTTTCAACCTATTCATTTTCTAATCTAAAAACCTGTTGGTTGTAAATTGCTATCAATGTACACAAATTCCAAATTTCAGACATGATTTTGCCAACATAGAAATAAAGTAGAAATGGGTTACTGGAAGATAAATTCTATGTGTAATTAATGATGCAATACTGGAAATCTCGGTTTAAAAAAAAATGGATTTCCCTAAAAAGCAGAAAAAATCTTGTCTGAAATTGAAAAACCATTTACACTAGATCAAAAACATAGAAACATAGCAAAATACAAATGATTTTGACCAAACTGCACCATATAATATTTGAACCTGTCGGGATACTTCATTCACATGTAAAATGATTGGAAATGAGACTACATGTACCACATAATAAGTCAAAATAACAAATAATTTCACACCTACAGTTACATTTAGCTGTTAAACAATAGACAAGGATCAAGGCAACAAGGCAAGCTGTAAAAAGAGGTAAAAGAGTATAACGTGAGATGCATTTTTTAATCTCATGCTTACAGATCTAGAACTTTTGACCAGAAGAATCTGTCTGTTTTGGTCAGAGTGATTAGATAATATCAACCTGGTGTGTGGAACATGTGACCAGACTCTTCCTAAACTGGCTTTCTTTTCACCATCATTTACAACAACATTGTTACTGATCTGAAAAAAAAGATTATATTAAAAAAGATTTCTCAAGTGACATGTATGCAGAAGTTTAAATTTGACTGTCCTTTGGTGGGTGGCTGTCTCATGGACAATCATGCCACATCTATTTTTATATCATGCAGTACATTATATAACTGAATATTAAATACCTAGATGAAATGCATTAAACCATTTGTTATGTATATGCAATATCTCCCTTAAAAGTTTTGTTAGAAATAAGCAAAGACAAGAAGATTGTAAAGAATATTAATTATCTTTGGGGTTCTGCATGAACCTACATTCAATTATGGCAGGCTTCTTGCATTACTAGTCGGGTAAGAGAAAAGATTCTGAATGGGGACCACAAGTTGAGCATTTTACCTAAGTGTTGCTCCAACTGGAGAAGTTTTTAGCTCACCTGGCCAAAGGCCATGTGAGCTTTTGTCATCACTTGGCGTCCGTCGTCCGTCCGTCCGTCCGTCCGTCGTCCGTCCGTCGTCCGTAAACTTTTCACATTTTAATCTTCTCCTCTGAAACCACTGGGCCAAATGGAACCAAACTT
>JARWCS010168799.1:0-11429 GCA_034783895.1 Geukensia demissa | reverse complement strand
TCTAATATGTAATATGATGGTTTACAATTTTTTATAGAAAATCTCGCAATTTTTTAATAAATTTAAGAACCTCTCTCAAGCTCGTTTCCTAAATTTGAAAAAAAAGTAACTCCACTTTTTTAGCTGTTCTATCCTTAAAACATGCAAGAATTCAAAGAAACTGAAAATATTAATATTAAATGTTTGAATTCAGTTTTTACTGAATCAATTAACAATCAGAAAACAGTCAACTGATAACAGAATTTTGTTGATTTTAGGGACAATTATATCAACGGAGTCCCCAAGCACAGAAACCATTCCATCAACATATGTTTCTACAGTGAACGTCAGATCTTCATCTGCAACTTATCCAGATGCAGAAATGTTTACAGAGCTAGCTTCATCTACAATTGCAACCGCCATAGAATCAATACAGATAACAGATGCTCCTACACATACATCAAAAGAGATAACAAATACAAAACCCACAACATCCACATCCGGTTGGAGTCAGTGTGTTACTGACCGTACCACTGATAGTGGATTATTTAACACAAGTTCAGAATGCATTTGTCCGAAAATCAAGACATGCTCAAAATGGTTTGTTCTTAGTCAAACGAATATAACCTCATCAGAACTAAAAGATATTGTCTTAGACGATTTCAAAAAAAACATAAAAGACCAAATAGCTGTTGTGAAAGAATCCCTCTCAAAAGCAATACGGAGTAAAACATCTGCGTCGGATGAGAGGACTTCATCTGCGTCTCTTGGGTGGGTGGTGATATTCCTTGTTTTGATACCATTTGTACTTGCTGTTGTTATAGATTGCAGCAATATCTTTATTTGACGAAAAATGGAATTTCCTCGTAAAGATAGTTAAATTCGGTCAAAAAGACTTACCAGCCTCCGCTGTCTTATTCTCATTCTCAAGTTCACTGCCATTACAGAAGATTTTTTTACGACATCTTTGTATATTGCGTGCGTCTGTCAGGGGGCTTAATTTATGCTGTTATTAATGTGCCTATTAAAATTTAAATGATGAATTTGTCACTATGCTTATGCAATTGTTATTTTGTTTTCATATTTAAAAATTCATCGGTAGGATTTACGGTCCCCTTCTTCTTGAAGTCTTGTGTAGACCTACATATGCGTTTCTTGAATCTTGTCATGTTCTTTGTGTATAACTGATTTGACATAGAAGTTGTGATTGTTGCAGGCCTGATACGTTGAAAGATTTGGTAGGTTGTGATTAGAAATCAGGGGAAAAATCTTGCAATATCTGGAAACATACATTTATGCTAAATTAAGTGACAAAAATTTAGATTGACCCACACCTGTTCATTTACAACTTAATGGTTACAATAGCCCAATTATGATTTCTGGTAATTAGCTAAATCTGACAACAAGATGAAGCCCAGAAGAAAACACAGATAGGCGTGTGATTGGTCAATATTACATCTACGTCTACATGGTACGACGCTCCATCAATGTACTGATGACTATACGTCGGCGCTGCGCAGAACAGACCCAAAAAAAATTAATAAATAGGTAAATCTCTAATGTACAATAATATTTTTACAGTTAAATTCAAGGCAATCTACCTTATGTACAGACATGTTTAATGGTAATTAGAAGTTCTGATTCTGGACCAGTGTTTTAAACTGCTCCAGTAACCCTGCACCGACTAAAGTGTATGGTGGTGTATTCCATAAGACTATAGTTTGTGGGAAAAAACTGTATTTAAAATAATTGGTTCTGGGTGTGTAAAGTTTGTACTGTAATGTATTTGTGTATCTGGTGTTTACTGTAGACATTGGTGTGAGGTAGCTGTTTGGATCTATTGCAACAAGGTTATTTGTGATTTTGTACATCATTGTGAGTCTGATGATATTTCTCCTGTGTTCCAAAGAAGGCCAATTTAGGTGATTTAACATATCAGTGACACTGCTTGTATTGTGATATCTGTTTGTGACGTAGCGTGCAGCTCTTCTATTTTGTATTTCATTTTTTCAGTGTGAGGTGACCATACACTAGCACAATAATCCAAGTTTGATCTTACCATGGATTTATAAGCCAATTTGTCTAAGAGACATATAATACAATTTAAATAATCTTAAATAAAGTATTATATATGTCTCTGATTCTAATGATACATGCAAACTGCCGAAAAAAGTTCTGGTTTCTGATCAAGGATGGATTAATGATCATTAATTGTAAATTACTTAAAGGTGACAAGTTTTTGAATGGTGAGATATCACTTTGAAAATCTCATAAGATAGTTTCTGTTTGTATTAAAAAAAATTCCATTCAAAAGTTAATTTTTAATTTACTATATAAAAATCATTTAGAGCCATCAGTAAAGCCAGAGATTTTCTTTAATTTTTCTGTTGAAAAGGGAGATGTGTTTATTAGACAATCAGTCAAAAATGTTAAATTACAAAAATGCTGGGAGTTATATACAAACTGTTAGAATACATTACTCCTACTAAAAAATCTATGGTGAATTTACCAAATATTTCGCAAACCCGCCAAAATCAGACGATTTTCAAAAGCGTGATTTTTAACATTGCGCGAGATTCATACGCCGAATGTTGACCTGTTACACGTCACCATGTGGGCGTATAATTTAAACTAATCTTCTTCTTCTTCTATGTAGATTCCTCCAATGATCTGGAGCACTCCGTGTTGTTACGGATAAAACTATTTGCTTTGTACAGTATTTGGTAAAAAACACCCGCACCCATACAGGTAAAAAAAGGCTATTTTACACGGGAGATTTTGTACAATAAAAAGAATTAATATCCATACGGTTAAAAAATAAAAATAAGGCCACATAAAGAGCCCTTATCGGGTTATGTACAGTATGGGTCAGGAAGTGTCAAATAAAAATCAGTTGTTTCAATCGGAACACGCTCGTATATTTCCGTCATTCTTCGGTTTACCGGATTTTTATGACGGAAATGGCCGATGTGATCAGATTGCAGTTGTTTAGTTTTGAAAGTAAAGTTTCATAAAACTAGGGCTAGAGACATAAGATGTAAAAATTATTTGAGACCAGTAAAAACAGTGAACTTGAGCCACTACTAAAATAGCTATCAAAGACTGGATATTATAGTGTAAAAAATGGGTATTTGATTATTAAATTAATAGCAAGGCTAAAAGAGAAAGGTTAAAATCTAAAATTAACTAAGTTAAGACAGCATCAGAAAATCTTGTACAATAAGGGGACAGCTAGACTTGCAGAGTATCTGAAAGTGGGCAGATAATTTTGTCCAGCGAAAGGTTAGACTATAAGTTATAGTTTAAGATTATAAATTTTATAACAAATAAGGGATAGATTGATATTTCAAATGTAAATTAAAGATCAATTAAAGTTGAGTAATAACTAAGGTATTCATGACATAGATAGGGTCTTATTTTGTTGTATTATTATTATTATTATTATTATCCTGTGACTATTATTGAGCTCACCTGCACATGTTTAAGAGGTTGCTCCGTTAGTATTTAAGAGTCTCAAAAGTCCATACACTACTTCAGTACATGTAACGGAGCTTCACTCTACAGTTTTCATTCGTTCTTTATGCAGTTCATAGCACATATTCCTTGAAACTGTCTCTAATTTCTGGTATATGTCACTTTTGAGGTGAAGGTGTAGCGTTTTGCTTGTACAATCCAGGACTAATTGAAGCATCTGTCCTTGCCTCTGCATATTTTGGAAAATATCTTTCCCAATAGAATTCAGGATTTCTTCATACTTCTTGATGTATTTAGACCTAATTTTCTCTAATTTTGTACACTTAAGTATGAAATGAGAGATATCTTCCTCTTCCTTCTTACAAAGCAGACACAGCGATGAAATTCTATTCAGATTTAATTTTGCTTTCCTAGATTGCAGCATTTAAGTCTGCGTCAATAGTCTTACTTTTACTTCTGCAGCTTTCACGTCATTGTTTTGCACACTTTTCCACACATTATGGGCATTCAAAGGAGGATATTACAGAAATGATAGATTTTCTAATGGACAACATTTTTGTTCATTTTGGTGAACGAATTTTCCAGCAGACGATCTGCATTCCAATTGGCACTAGGTGTGCTCTTCTCAAAGCTGATTTCTTCACTTGTTTGAGGCAGACTTATAAAAACATTGGAAAACATGTATGTTGAAACCACGGGGTTGATAACATTGCTGCTGGTCCACGATTGTATTTAACAAACCAGCTGACTTGTCTAACATGAAAGGAGTAGGTACGTTAAACCACATATTTGGCCTAAATTTTAGATTTAAGTTGTTATAAAAATGCTGTTTAATAAACGCCTTTTAATAATTCAGAACTTATTCTTATATATTTTTCATCATTTCGACAGGGCATATTTGACTATTTCAACAAAAAGTGTAAAATTTTCTGTAAGAATGCTAAATTTTTGGAGGTGTTTTGTTCAAAATAATTTAGATCGCACAAAACATCCAGAAGATATTTTAACTCAACACGTGTATCTGATATAGATCTTTAATTTAGCAAAGTTTGGTTCTGATGGTTTTTTTTCGCGGTCTATATAAATATCGACAAAATTGTATCAAATTGAGTAATTTCTTAGTATTTTCATATTCAAAACAATTTTTATGTGCCTTACGGCTGTTGTAGAACAAATAAAATTACAAAAACTGTTGGATTTTCTTTTTATAGACATTATTGAATACAAACATATGAAATAATAATGTGTGGTCATACCCACAGCAGCCTTTAAATATAACTACACTTGTCATATCCACATCTGCCTTTAAATATAACCACACTTGTCATACCTACATCTGCCTTTAAATATAACTACACTTGTCATTTCCCACAGCAGCATTTAAATATAACCACACTTGTCATACCCACATCTGCTTTTAAGTATTATCACAATTGCCATAGCCACACCAGCTTTTAAATATAACCACACTTGTCATATCCACATCTGCCTTTGAATATAACTATTGATTGATTGGTGTTTAACGCCACGTTGGCAGTATTTCAGCCATATCCTGGCGGGAACATTTGAATATAACCACACTTGTCATACACACAGCAACCTTTAAATATAATCACAATTGTCATAGCCACACCAGCTTTTAAATATAACCACACTTTTCATACCCACATCAGCCTTAAAATATAGCCACTTGTCAAACCCACCTTCCTTAAAATATAACCACACTTGTCATACCCATACTTTATTTTAAATATAACTACACTTGTCAAACCCGTCTGCCTTAAAATATAACCACACTAGTCATTATATATAACCACACTTGTCATACTCACACCTGCCTTTCAATATAACCACATATGTAATACTCACACCAGCCTTTGAATATAACCACACTTGTAAAACCCACACTAGTCATTAAATATAACCACACTTGTAAAACCCACACTAGTCATTAAATATAACCACACTTGTAAAACCCACCTGCCTTTAAATATTACTACACTTGTCTCACACACACACGCGCACGCACGCACACAGCCTTTAAATATAACCACACTAAAGGCAATGTTCCCCTGATCACCAAATTAACCACACGAGAGGTGTCTTTCATGAAAATGAAAAGGTATGGGAAAAACATAAAATACCAATACTATTTCAGTTACAAAACACAACCACACACTTGCTGTTCGGGATAAACATTAGACACTGACATCCAAAACTTTGGTCCTGGTAACACTGCTTAATGGCAGAATTTAACATTGTTAATTGTCTACGTTATTTTCCTGAAAGTCATGGTCACTCACTGGTGAAGACCCACTCTTAAGAACAGCAATAAACCTTTGTTCACTTGTATGTTGAAAAATTTGATCAAATGATTTATTTTTTAAATATTCCACATCCATTTCTCTATTTTTTTCTCTACTCCTCAACAACTTTAAATCTATTAATTATCATGAAAACAACAAAACAGAACACAGTAGTGAAAAGTAGTTTAATTGTAGTGGTTCATCTATTCTATAAACATTGTTATAAATTCAGATGATTGTTTCTAACAACAAATATAAAGATATCACCAAAGCATAAAGATTTTAATATCAAATTTCTATCACATTCTGTTGACAAACAAACGGATGTGAAGCAACAAAAATCAGAAAACTCATACTTTGGTTGAAGTTGACCATGATTACATCTTGATCATCAAGTAAAAAATCTATTAATTATTTAATACATAATTAAGAAATGTTAAAAACAGGTTTTATATGAGGTAATTATGTACTATAAGAGGTCTTGAATATGTGATTGTTAATAAAGCAGGATTGTTTTGAAACTTATTAAAACTGTGGATTCAGCACAAGGATTAATTCAGGTTTCTCTAAGCACTAAACATTTACCCTGCAGTGGAGACAAGTTATACTCATGGAAGTTACACTACCTGTCTTACTGGTAAAATCTAATTTAGACTAATGTAACCAACTGGCTAATATAACAATAGCTAGGAGATGTGGCATGTTTGTCAGTGAGACAGTCCTCCAACAAATGACAGTCGAATCTCAACTTCTACAGGTCTACATGGCGAAGTCAAAGAGATCTTAAACACTCCAGTTTGTTGAACTAATTAATTATTAATTGTTAAATGCCTAGTTGGCTATTTAACATATCCAGCTGAGGCAAAATTGCTATACAACCATATATACATGTATAATACATAAAATCATTTAAATGTCAATCCTAATATTTACAACAAATATTAGGACTGCCAACAAATAGTTTAACCTTGTATTGATAAGTATCTGTCATGAGACAAACATGATTTAGGAGCCAATCAAAAATTGTTAAAACCCATGTAATTCACACCAAATAAACCTATTCTGAGAAACCAACTTTTATTAAAATGCCCCATTTTGATGGTCCAAAGGATGGCCTCTTAAGACAGGTTCCTATGTACTTGTATGACCTGGGTTAATCGATTTGATTTCAACATGAGTCAGTCGGGCATGTAGTGTAATTGTAACTGAGCCAAAAAATAAATTTCTGTGCAGTCTTTTTTGGCCAGAGAAAGACTACCTTTTGCACCAGATACAAGAAATTAAATATCAAAAAGGTAAGAGTTTATTAAGTAAAACAATACTAAAATTACGAAAATGAATAAAATAAAGATAAGAAACAAAAAGGAAGCTTTCCTCATTGAGAAAAACAATCTGTTGATTTCTGGAGAACTCACTAGGCAACAATTTGTGTATAGCCTTAGTTACAAATTCAGCTGTTGTTGAATTGAAAATTGATTTTAAAAAATGAATGTGATATAATCAGAATAATAAGTGCTTCAGGAACTTTGTATATAGTTTTACCTATTATCTGCATCCTTTTAAAAATACCTTTTTAAAACATTGTTCCACCAGGAAAACCTGCCATTCCCAAGCCCCAAAAAGGAGGAGGGACTATATGTACATTAGTTTATAATAGTGAATAACATAGGATAAGCACACTATGCATCTAATGTAGCACTGAAACAATATTCAATATAAATTTACCTGTATTCTGATGAAAATTCTGGGCACAATTTAATTACGAAAATCGAAAAGTAAATTGGTGCAAAAGAAGTACTGCCTCAAAAAGGTTGTGGCACAAAAGGAAAACGCCCAGTCAATCCTTGTTCAAATGAATAAAATTTAAAAAGTCTAAATAATGCAGTAAAATTTGACTCTTGAATATTTCTTACAAACCTATGTAAGATGTGGATGGTGTCTTTCTGGAATATATTCCATATTTGTCCATTAAATAACAATTAAAAATATCTTGAAAAGAAATAAAATAATAAAATGAGAGTTCTATCAACAGTCATAACATATCAATAAAAAATCCATAACAAACTGGATGGCACTAACAAGAAAAAAGTCTTGATGAGACAGAATGATTTTGAAAAACCTTAGAATGATTCAGTGAATTTTGGTGCAAAAATATATATATGGTATAATAATAATTAACATAAGGTTTCAAGACAATTAAAGTATAAGCTATCACAGATCAATTGGACAGAAGACTGATGTTAGTTATAAATATCAGTAATAACAAGATAAATGTAAAATGTAAAATTCAGATGTATATTATAAGGCAAGACACAAAGTGCATACAGAACAAAATTTTTCTATTAATAGGAAATATAGATTTAACAAAAGCAATAACACGGCACAAGTTTAAGTTCTTAGATTTGTTAATATCACAGAACAGAAAATTATCTAGATACAAATTGCACTTTAACTGAACAGAGTTGATTAGTTTAAGTTTATTAACATACCTAATATAAATACGAGGACTAGGGAAGTTATAGCAGTGAAATAATGTATGTTTAAGATACAAAATAAATTATTTAAATGAATACCTATGCCTTTCTTGCCATAACTATCAATAAACTTCTATTTCAAAGTGCATCCCAAAAGTGGAATGTATGTTTCTGGTACAGAAACGGGGTGTTATTTATTGAAAAAATTATTGCATTTAAATCTACACCAACCTTAAACTTGATATGTTTTGCAGCCCATGTTGTATACTTTGGAAAGTGAATTTAATTTAAATTCTGCTTTTATTATAGACATATTTTCTGTTCAGATCTGGAACTGCAATAAAAATGGAACTTGACATAAGTGCATCAGTGAAGTATCACCTTTTTTTCTGTATCTAAAACATGATTTATCTCTATTATAAAAACATTATATAGATGGACAATACAGGTAAAAGAAATATAAACAACTTCATGCAACATTTTTTCTCAGAAATCTGACAATATCAGCTATAAAAAACTACAAATATCTTACACGGGTTAAAAATAATGCTGAAAACTTTTAAAGCTAACAAACCATCAAACAAGGCACAAAACCTTATCCAACCTAACTGTAAACTAAAAATTTCATCATTTCAGAAAGCCTACAGGCACAATATAATTCAGTTACAATATTGGTTAAAATAGATTTTGTTTGTTATATCATGAGCAAAACCACATTAGCATGTATCTCTTCAAACTACTACTAATATTATTTTACAACTAAATTAATGCAATCATTGAGCAATTTTCCTGTTTTATGACAAAAATTGCACATGATGGTTTTCCTTTCACTCTTTTAACCAGAATTTTAATATATATAAAATTTTTCTTTGATTAAAATTACATACATCAATTCATCATCTAACAGTAATTAATAAATATTAATATCCATCATAAAGAATACTTAAACATCAAAATGTTTTGTACAGCACTATAGGGATATCAAAATTCAGATGGGAGCACTTCAATTTTATAAAACCATTATTATTAAAGGGTAGTTGTTGGGATTTTGAACATGATGTAGTATGCTAAAATATATTTCAAGTTCAATGCCCATATGTATATTTCAAATATACTGTTAATATTTAAGAAAAGTCATGTCTGCCAATTTTTTTTTGATATGTCAAAGGATATTCTGCCTGTATATTGAGATTCTGAAATCTACGTCTTCATAAACTGTGAAGTTTATTAAAATTTATACACTGATTAGAAACAATCATATCTAGATTGTAAAACCTGTTAAAAAGAAAGCTGTTAAGTGTTCTCCAGAAGTTTATCTTAAAAACTGTGAAACCCATTAAACCCAACAATCATAAAACAGTTAACAGTACAATGTCAGTATACACAACACATCTTTTGAACACATTCACTCTCAAGCTGTGCTCTGGTTGGTAGCATAATTCTCTGGAGAAAGCATACGTCGTGGCTGGTATATGTTTTTAGTAACAGGATGAGAGTATGTACGTTGATCAGCGCCGTGCGGATTTACTGGGCCGACCTGAAAAAATTAAGTAAGTGTTATATTATGGGCAGCAGGAAACAGTTATTAAATTTCCAAGACTTTATAATGCACATTGGCATGTAAAAACTGTCATTTGGAAATAAACTGTAAAGTACCATTACAATATATGCTGCAGTGCATTTTAAATACTGGTTCCCTGCAAATAACAAATCAACATAAGTACAAAAAGTTGAAAAAAAAAACATGAAAATTTCGATTTGCCATAGTTACTATCTGAATTTGGCAATATGTTTTAGCAGTAAATTAATAGCATTAAATAAGAAAAGAATCTGAAGGACAATGAGTTAAACACAAAGATAACACTGCATTAATACTTCCTCAGAATAAAAATACCACTAATTAGATAAACAAATATATTTTGTATAAATTTGTCTTAAGTTCTACACAAGTCTTGATACATCTTAACATCAGCAGCAAAATTAGTTTTCTTGAAAAAAGGAGATACTGACTGTTAGATGTGCAACATGCCATTTGAAATGTAAATAAATTATAGCTTCTTTTCATAATTTAATTCTTTCAGGTTAAATCTATAAAAATGTCTGGTACTGAACATAATCATAATATTTCATTGAAAAACTGAACTTTATCACCAACACAGACACTTAAATTTTCTCTATTTTTGATTCCAAACCTTAGGATTCCATAGTCATAAGATGTCATAAGAAAATATTTGACACAACCCCATTTGAACTGAGGTACAGTCTCATATGCACATTATGTACTTATTTCTAATCCAAGTGAATCCAAAATAAGATGATGTGCTTTCAAAGGATTTAATTATATTTTACACAAAATCAACAACATGAAAGCAGATCTGATATAAAGACAAAAAATGTTCATTAAAAACTGTCATGCACATAGGGTAAACATGCCAAGCAAATATACTTAAGATACATAATATATATGAACAATAATAATTTTAAAATGTGAAATGCTTTTGTGTATCACATGCAGTTTCATGAACAAGGGTGCTTTTATGTGATGAGTTTATGAAAACTTTAAAGAATACACTGGTTTAGTAAGCACAGTAGCTAATTCAAATGAGAAAAAAAATTGTATTTATTACTGTGTCAGTACTTTTAAGCAACATTTTAATGTTGAATCTACAGAGTAAATTCTTTGTCCTTGCTTGCATTTCTCATGGATGGGACAGATTGTGGGAAAGAGCTCATACTTATGTTCCGAGTGAATATACTTTTGCTTGAAATCCAATAATATGTGATTGGATTAAACAGTTTAATTAGTTCCCTTTTTGAATAAATGTATTACAAAATACCAATATCAATTTGAAATTATTTGAAATTTTTTTATCTCATACAAATTAATGGAAGGTTTAATTCAGAATCAACTATTCAAGCCAATAATTTTAACAACACTAGAATTACAATATCTAGAAAAACACACATTCAAAGCAAATCTAACATTATCTTCATAACAACCCTTCCCTAAAATATACACATTCTTTTTTAACAACCATCAACAAATTATGAAATTATCAATGAATTTTAACCTATACTCGGTCAGGGTTTGTTGAAACGGGTAAAAAGGATATTTAAGAAAAACCGTCTATCGTATTCCTATAAAATAGTGTTTATTTTCTAGATTGAAAAAAGTGCAACAAAGTTGCAATAATAC
>JARWCS010168689.1:0-14264 GCA_034783895.1 Geukensia demissa | reverse complement strand
CGCTGAGCCGGATTTTTAACGTGCTAGCTCACGAAAGCAACAGTCCGCAGGAAGACATGCCACTTTACCCAGACACACTATTCTGAATGGGCCAATCAGTCTTTGCTCTTACTCCTTAATGCTGTGTCCAATTTTAATGTCTTTGGTTTGACACGGCCGGGGATCGAACCCCTGACCTTCCGCACTCAAGGCGAGCACGCTAACCATTACACCACCGAGGCGGTAATTGTGCATGTAATCAAGAGTAATTTATATAATGTGTGTAATCAAGATTAACATTTATAGTGCATGTAATAAACGTAAACTTTATCGTGCATGTAATTTTTAATGCAAATAACTAAGAGGGACTTTTATAATGCGTATAACTAAGAGTGACTTTTATAATGCGTACGATCAAGAGAATTTTTTTAGTGCACGTAATTAAGATTAACCCTTATGGTGCATGTAATCAAAAATAACTTTGAATGTTTATGTAATAAAGAGAAAATATATCAAAACATAGTTATCAGGTTTCAATGAAAAAATTTGTTTTTGACAGAAAAAAATCTTAACGAAGGATTTCTCCTGAATAAATTATGTAATCGCGTCGGAATTTTTTCCGTTGTCAATATGACCTGGCTGATCAATATATATCACACAAGTGACATTGGATATCTTCCGCTGTTCTTACAATCAATTTTGCTCTAACATTGTTTACTACGAGTAACACGACGGATCTCATTATTGGAATAGAGCTGTTTACCATTCCGGAGCATCTGAGCCCATTCATGATTTCTATATGGTTCGTGTTGCTTAGGTGTAATTTTTTTCTGTGTATTATTGTTGGTCTATTGATTTTATATATTTGTACTTCTTATGGACAAGTCCTGTTCTGTATGTCTTCAAATTTAACGGTTTTTGCTTTCACTTTCGATACTTTGGCCACGGTTTTTATAATCAATGGGGATGTATTGGTGTTCGAAGTAATAAATGAGTTTGTTGAAAAAACGTAATGAAAATAACTTGTTTACCACAAGAAGTATTGTAACTTTCTTCTTTACGGACCATTTCAAGAAAGTTAGTCTTATATTCTGTTGCTGCTATGCAAAGTTCTTCCATGCTGCCTGGCTCATTTGACTGATTTGAATAATCTGAAAATAACCTAAAACATAATGTTGGCGTGTATCTAAATTCCATAAGCAAACTACGAATGAATATATTGCTTTAACCAACTCATGCTATTATTGCTACATTTTCAAGGTTTATATATTTGTTCTTTCTTGAAGACATGAAGATAAATATAGAAGTTGCCCTACGGGCTCACTGAATATTTTCCGTGATAAAGTCAGTATAAGATATAAAATGTCCTATATTCTTTTTATCGGTAGTTTAAAATAAAAAAATATTCTCGAGCTGAAAATGTCACATTTGCCATATTTGGCTATTTTTGGCACCTGTGTATCAGATGATTACATCCATTACTAAAGCACATATCTTTTACTTTTACTGCTTCTACCCGCATTCAGCCGTTTAAATGCAATTATTCGCACGATTTGTTTGTTATTACACATATAAAAACGTCCGATTCTTTCTTCGATTTCCAAACCCCAATGTAAACATTTGTTAACTCTCTAAACCTTGAGAACTTCCCACCCATGGAAAGCACGCTTTCCGTACAGATCTGCATGCAGACAACATTCAATTAAATCGATTATTGTCAATTATGGTAAATTATTGAACAGTATGTTTCAAAATAAATTCGGCAAATTGATGTTAACCTTGACGTTTTAAAATCTCTGGGGATCATCTGGATTATATAAATTTGGGTAATAAAAATATTAAGAAATAGGTGTTTTCATAATGAACCTGTTATATATCCTCCCTCGGTCTACAATCATTGTATGCTTCAATATCCGCGAATTTTCATTTTTACAATTACAGCTATGCTCAGGCTATTATTACATACCTGGCTCATATAAGATATGAAAATAATAATTTATTTATAAAATAATAATAATGTACGTTGAAAGAACATAATATAAAACTTCACATTGGTGGTGTGTTTTCTATTTAACGTAAATAACAGAAATATTAATATTTGCACAATTAAAGAAATCGGAGATATCATATGATTGTCAATGAGACAGCCATAGTACAGACTACAAACATCTTCTGCTAACTTAAGGGCCTTTAACAAGGGACCAAACTGAAGGCTAGCTGTAAAAGGCCCCAAAATAAAATATGATGACTTTTAACAATAATCGACCAGTTATGTTAACATCTACAATGTAAAACGAGTAACAATAAACATAAGTTTTTCTGATACCATCTAAATGTATCAGAACATGTTTATAGTGGTTGCATGACTTTATACTTAAATACACAGTTGATCATGCAAATTTCGGATCGATTTGGTTAAAAGGAGGTAGGGGTGAAGTAAATATCTCAAACCACCAATTCAACCTCGAGCTCAGAACTCTAATAGAATAGTTCCTAATAAAAAGAAGTAATCTTAAGGATACGGAATTTTTTCACCCCTACTTATTTGAATCAACTGTCTACACCACTTGATAAACTAAATTTTTTACAGATCTTTTTGTTTCATGGATTTTTCCATCCAAGTAGAAGATTAAGCATTAACTTCATACGAATGAGTTTTGTGTTTAAATGTTGCATTTTCAAAAGGTTAATTTTTAAAATAGTATGCAAACTATCGTAAAAAAATCTCTTGGTGGCCTAAACATTTTAAGAAAGTGAGCTAAAATTGCCTCCATGATAGTATTTCGAAAAATTGTCTTTCATAGATAAATGACTGAATAATTCATATGTCAATTTAAAAATTGCCAATACTCCATCAACAACGGAGTATTGGACAATGTTCATCACACATTCTATAGTGCACATAAATGATATAATCTTACGTTTCCAGACTGTTAAACATGACATGCTGATACATTTACAAGTCTTGGATAACAGGAACACATTATCAATGCAGAAACACTTCGTTTTCTGTAAACACGAGGAAGGTTATTGCATGATTATATTAACAGCTTCATCTTCTTTATTTGTCAAGATTTCCCGAAATGATTTCATTGGCTGAATAAAGTTATTGTTATTTGATTTATTCATGGTTTTAAATGAAAGCGGAATAATTACAATAACTCAAACAAAACGTACTTCATAAGGTACGTAAAAGATCTTAAACTGCAACTCACAGTCATTTGTATTTTACTTACATGAATCAAGAATTGTTTGTTAAAATTTCAGGGTACTGAAAATACAGGAAGGCCGCGAAAATTAATAAAATAAGAAGTTGTTCTGGTCGTTTGATTTGGCTTCCCATTTCGATTACTTTGGATTTGAGTGATTCTTTTTGCTATGTTTGGATATTTTACTCCCAAGGTTTTGGTTCGTTCTAACGCTACTGATGAGAGGTTACTCCTTGAAATGTACATATAGCATACTAAAATTCTCAATATTTATTCAACAATGGTAATTTTGTACTTTGAAACTACTGGGTCGATGTCTCTGCTGGTGGGTCATATCCCCGAGGCTATTCACCAACCCAGTTGTCAGACTTGTCTGACATGAACTTTGTAAAACAATGTTTAACATAAATTGCTGCATTTGCAAAAGCACTGAAAAAGACGAGAAGGCCTCGAAAGGTATTGCACTTAGCAGTTGTTCTAGCCGTCCGATTTGGCTTTCTATTTCGATTACTTTAGATTTGAGTGATTCTTTTTGCTATGTTCGGATATTGGACTCCCAACATTTTGGATCTAATGCTACTGGTGAGAGGTTAATCCTTGAAATGTACATATAGCTTACCAAAATTCTCCATATTTATTCAACAAAGGTAATTATGTATTTTATGCGACACTAGTGGAGCAGGATTTGCATACCCTTCTAGGGGAATCTGAACTCACCCTTGTTATTGTTGGGTTTGGTGTTACTACAGTTTTAGTATCATTGAAGTGTTTTGCTTTTGGGTTTTTCTTTCGTTTCTTTTTGTTTGTCATTTCGCGTCTGTCTTTTGGCTTGACGATTTATGCCTAACATTTTTATAACTTCGTGTTCGTTTTTCTATTACAGAGTTGATTTTCCTGAATAAGGCTATGATGTAATACTTCGTGAAGAAAAAAAAAATCATTTTCAAAAGTATTATTTTTTGGTGCCTGCTGGTGTGATCTAGCAACAATTTGATATTGTTTTATTATCTCCAATGTTCTGGAAACATTATGAAAACGAATAATATTTTTTCATCTTTTGTCATTTTGAACTTTGCACATTATACTCAAAACTGAATAATTTTGCAGGGGAAGTAGTCCTGTCTCATTCAAGTAGGGAAGTCAAAGCTTCGTATAAAATTGAAAAAAATGCAGCCTTCTGAAACCTTCAGATGTTTAGATGTTGGCCGATTTTTGTTGAGACTTGATATTTATTCAGGTAGCGATTAAACATCTAATTTAGATTTAATTTCATCAACCGAAATGACACACAAACATTACCAATGAAACATCATGATAAAAACATACAGAATAGAGCCGAATAGTATAATGTAACCACAATGCTAATATTATAGTTGATAGGATATAATGTAGTTATCAAAAAATAATATGATGTTCGTGAGAATAAGAAAGGTGTGAGCATCTATGCAATTAGGATAGTTGAGAGCAGAAACTCTGTCCATCATGGTGAACATTTACGAAAATGATAGATGTGAACAGATTAATGCGAACAAAATGGCATTGGAGAAATGATCATAATTATTATTATTGATTATAATTGTCATTATTGAAGGCCATAAAAAGGCCTTTGAAAATTTAAATTTGACTGTCATTTGGTGGATGGCTGTCTCATGTAAAATCATGCCACATCTCCTTTTTTTATATTGGAGAAGTTGTGAGCAGAGGCTTATCGGATGGTTGTGATGAGATGCGATTTTTAAAATTAAAAACAGTTGATTAGTAAAGTTGTGAACATAAACTTTTAGGATAGATGTGAAATAATTCTAATAGGATAGTTCTGAGCAGATACTTTAAAATAGTTTTGTTCAAATGCGAAAAGGATAGTTTAGAATGGGATTGTTTAGAACTTATCCGAATAGGATTACTTTGGAACATATGCGAATGGGATTGTTCATGCATATGCGAATAGGATTGTTGAGAACATATGCAAAAAGAATTGTTTAGAACATATGCAAATATGGTAGTTGTAAAAATAGAGTATATCATATTTTGAATAGATTCCGATAAGAAAGTCGTAATTAAAAGCGGACAGGATAGCTGTGAACTGATGCTAAATATTCGGACAGTTGTGAGCAGGTAAGAGAAGGAGAGTTTTGAACAGATGGGAAATGGCTAGTTGTGAACATATCATTATAGAATAGTTGTAAAAAGATGCAAATGGGATAGTTGTTGTGTAGTTGTGAACAAATGAGAATTTGTCATTAGATGCGAAAAATGTAGTTTTATGCAGATGCAAAAATGGATTTGTAATTAGATGCTTATAGGATAGATGTTTAGCAGTTAAAAAGGGATAGCTGTGAACAGATCAGAATAGTTGTGAACATATGTGTGTATTATAGACTTTAACAGGTTATTATCGGACATTTGTCAACAGATGAGAATACAATAGATTTTTACTCCAAATTATGAGGTATAGCTTACTTACTTGCATGGCAAAATATTGGCTATTTTCGCATCTCATTTCACATTCAAAGTGGTCTCCATCTTTGATTTTCCAAACCGCTGTCGCAGCTTTTATATCGTAACATCCTGTGATTTAATTTGAAACTTTTTTAACCAAAATTAATTATAGTTTTAGTAAAATTATCGTAATCATACTTTTTTGTTTTGTTAAATACATCTCATTATAACAGTTGCGTTTGGCTCGCATCGAACGTGATAAGGTTTGTCAGTTATCTTCCCAAAGCTGTTGGTTCTCTCCGGGTACACCGGCTTCCTCCACCAGTAAAGCTGACTGCCGCGATATGACTGAAATATTGTTGAAAGAGGTGTTAGACAACGATCAAACAATCAAACCAATCATGATAATAGTTACAAAGGTGTCTGCCTTCGCCAACTTATAATGCATTTTCATTACGCCGAGGTAGTTTCATTGCTAAATTGTGCGGTGTAAAATGGTCCACATGATTAATATCAGAGGTATAAGGTCGTGACACAAGTACAAATTGAAGAACTGATTAATCAGTGTGAGAAGTTATCACATTCACGGAAAGTATCATAAATTCTCTTGTGCAATCCTATTAATCATCTGGCATTTTAGTTCTCTTTAAAAGCAAAACAGAAGCTTAATAAACTTACCAACTATATAAGCCCAATGACTTAAATGTTCGTATTTCCCATTGTATCCATTTTCAGAGTACAAACTTATTTTATTTTCCCATGATCCACTAAATATAGAACAATACTCTTCAGCAGCTGTCCAAACGTACGAAGTTGAAACTCCCGTAATGTTTGCATCTGAAAACACGATAGCATAACGAATTCATTTTGTACGTTTCCTGTTTGAATTTGAAGGCAAGTTCACCTATAACGATTGCATTATGAATCGTATATCTAAACCTTGACAATTTCGTTTTCACGTGTTCTTGCTTAGATGTTAAGGTTTCCGTTTTTTTACAAATTTAATATCTTAACCATAGATTTGGAAAGTTATTTCTTCAGGTAAACAGTAAAACGGTACAACTCTGTATATTCATTTATAAAATATGCAAACCATTTATAAAACTTGAACGAAAACATTACAGAGTATTTTTAACCAAAAGAATATTAATGTTACCAGAATTCTGAAGCTTTAAAATCCGAATATATATATTTTTGATAATTGAAAATCACTACTTATGACACAAAATGAAATCTACACTATTCTATTCTTATAAAACATATCTCCTCCTATAAAATATTTCAATTTTAGCAATATAACCCATTTTTAGTTCGATAGAGAACCTTTGAAAATATTTGTGTCCATCCAGCCACATTTTGCATTTACCTGGTATCTCTAGCTCGTTTCCAAAATTAATGAGACCATAACACTAAGTAGTCGTATCGATAATAGCAGTAAACATCTTTTGAAACAAACCTATGCAATAAAGTTCATCGATTCATCAAGGCCTATAATGTCCGTCCGGGCCTTCTCATATTGATTTATCTATCTCTGAAGACTTCAGTTTGGTACAGTAATTACGAATATAATAGTGCATTACTTTTCCGACATTCTGCAGAATCGGGAAAACGAGATCGTCTGTATTTTTTTCTATTTCGAAAATTGCATAACAAACCGTGATTTTTTATCAGTCTCAATCGGTAATAAAGTAACTTTAGAAAGAGGGCTTTGCATAAAAGTCTATTAATAACTCGACTTAATGATTCTTCTAACTTATGGAACTAACTGTTGCCCCTTTCTCAATTAAAAATTACGTAAAGCTGATCAATTTTTAAATTTTACAACTCCAACCGACTACATAAGACAAAGAATACATAAGTGGGTGATAATGTAAATGAAGAAGTCGATTTAGTTAAAAGAGGCTGAACGCAAAACAGGGGAGTTCTGATTCAACAAAGTGTTCAATCAGATATCTGACCTCCCTCTCGTAACACCTTAGTTAAAAACAAGCTTTAAATGCAAGCAAATGATGATAGAAAGTCGTGATTGGAAGTATAGACTAGCAATACCAGTTGAACAGGAGAATGTCTATTCTAGAATCCCCTTCTTAGGATTGGGATTTTACAGGAGAAAAGCCCAAGTCTTTGTATAGAAAATATTTTGAATAACAAAAATCAAATTGTCTTCATATGTCACAAAACAAGCAAGCGAATATTATATCCCCTCTGACTTTTTGAATCGGTTCAAAAAACCGCTCGTGCTAGATAAGAATATAGAAATGAACAGTTTTCGGCATATCGCAAATTAATACTATGACTGGGGGCTCATTATAGTTCGTCGCGCGACATCTCGCGACTGTCGCGAAAACATCGATAGTATTCGAGAGCAAATAAGTCAAGTGTTGAGTACCCATCCGAGAGATCAAAAGTACATAGTAAGTACATAGTCCAAAAAGAGAAGACAAATTTAAAACAAACTAAAAGATAAAACGTAAACAAAAGGAACAAAAGCTAGAAATCCACGAACTCCTTTACAAAACAGGAGTGGGATCAGGTGCTCAAAAGCGTAAGCATCCCCTGTCCTTCGCGCAACACTCGACGTGGTATCCTAAATCTCAAATCCGGGTTAACGTCAATCCGAGAAGAGGTCAACTCATTTGTGATACCGGAAACAGGTCCATAACTAGTTTAGATACACTGATACCATATGGATCAACCAATTCGTGATGGCGACCTTAAAATTTTAGGAGGGACGGTTTTAAGTTGTGAATGTGCAGTCGTGGTATAAAGGGTAGAAAAGTCAAACGTTTGAATACTTGTACAAAATTTTAAAGAATCGGATTTGAGGTATTGAAGCAGATATTTCGACTTTTTTAATATCCACATTTTAATTAACACCGCTTGTGGAGTACGCCTTATCACAGTACTTATGAAGGCCTTCCTTGACTGTCGACAGTATTGTTGCAAGTAATTTGAGTAATAAGAGGCTTTTTGGAGCATCTGAAGGGACCCACTTTATATCTTTCTTTATATGGACAGTTGTGTAGTTTTGGTATCCAGAATAAAAAAGCCAGATCTGATTCATCTTCTTTGGTGTCAATACTAAATGAAGACAGAACCGACCTGTTGTTAACAATGATCTCTTCTTTAGAAAGTGTAGTAGTTGTATATGTCGGATTACCAGAAATGTCATTAATGCCGAGCTCTTTTATAAAGCAATCAAGGTAGTGTTTTTTACAAACAAATACAATGTTGTTTGAGGCTTTATCTTCTGGAACAACAACAAATTTGTCATTGATGGCGGACAAGTCCCTCAAGATAGCAGATTCTTTGAAAACTGAAGGATCTGAATAAATGATCTGACAGTCTTGACCCATTCAGAAAGGGTGTCAACCTCTACCTTTTCTCGTTTGCTCATTGTCTAGCATAGTCCTTCACTGAATCCATCAAGAGCTTGAAGTTTTGTTTCCAATTAATAGGATTTGGTACTTGGTATTTGGATCTTTAGATAGCAGCTGTTGTAGCTTATCATTTGTAACAAAACTGAGGTCACCGGTAATGATGTGTCGTAAATACTGAAGTGCTGCCAAACCTTTTTGTAGTTGAAAATTCTGGATGCAACAGGCTTAGTGTAGGTATAAAAGATTAATGGAGTGGATTTATCAGTAAAATAAGGTGGCATTTTTGATTGAACGGTTTTATAGTGGAGTATAGTCAAACTAGGTTTGCCCTTATTCCAGAAAAATATAAGAAGTAAAAATGAAGAGAGTATAAAGTAAGGAGCTGGGAATAGACATCCATCGTCCGTGCTGACCAATCAACAAAGAAAACAACAACAGGGTGTAGATCTTTTCATTTTTATATAATGCTGAAACTAAACAAACCGAAAAACAAACAGCGAATGAGCTACGGCGGCATTGGACACAAGAGGTCAAAACTGGGTTAAAAACTTGGAAACTATGTGATAAGATACTTTAGAAAACCCTGCACTGAACTATGCAAGTTAATTATCTGCGCACTATTGGTAAAATTAAAAAGTTAATCTGATGCAGTTATTTTTTAGACTTGTGTTTATGTCCCTTTGTGCTGAAGGGGCCATGCTTATCTCCCAAATCCTTTTTTCGGACCCTTTGAAATGAAGTAAAAAGAAAAAGGATTGATTGATTGTTGGTTGCTTAACGCCCAATGGCAAATACATTATGCAAATTCGGGAAGAGTATAAGATCACCAATTATTAAAAATCGAAAATGGGACTAGAAAGGACACAACAGGGCAACGTCTTTTGAATACCCCTGGAAAATGGGAGCGTCGTGTAGGGACGATACATTAAACCTTCTGTAGCAGCATTAGCCTTCTCTTTTTCGATTCTACAAAAGGGATCTGTTACATGTAGCGTGGCATTCTCCACACATGTCATCCACCATGGTCCATGGCCAGGCTCTCCTTATTACGACCTTGGAGCCCACAAAAGAAATTGGTAGACACACCAAAATTTATAATTGATTAAAACTAATTGTTTAGTGGAATACGGCCAAAATTTTTATTTTCAGTCTTTACATGTATTTGGATTGGAATAACATGATAGAGCAGAAGCATCTACCAACTTGATTTCAATAGGATGAGTTCCTCAACGAGACAAACCGTTAAACGCGTTAAAACACGGAACGATAACGGTTTCCGGATTTGGATATTTTCACAAAAATTGCCGTTTTCTGTGGCAAAAAAAAATATGTTTCAAAGACAAATTTAGGAAGTACAATACACTTTACATATACGTCATATAACAAATATTTCCGACTTTGTATGGTTTCAGAGGAGTTGCGGCTCAATGAAATCGGTATCTTCCTTTAGTAGTATAGATATCAATGATTAGCCTTTTTCAGTAGCATTAGAACCAAAATCAAAGGAAGTCCGAGATACAATGATTCATGTACTAAACAAAATACTCAAATCCATGCATATCGAAATAAGAAGCCTAAGCTGAAGGCAGAGACAACTACTAAGGGCAATACGTTTAAACGCCTTTCCGATTTTTCCGTGATTCTTTGCGAAACGTGTTTGCCAAAGGGCCAAAATACGTGAGCCTTATCCTATTAACTAAAAGTTCAATTTCAAGTTCCTTATTGACTCTGTCGATGATTATGCCATAGAATTGGCAAAGCGCAAAGAGATTAGCTAGATGCCTTTTCCAAGGCTGTAAGGTAATTGATATAAATTCGAAATCACAAGTTATAAAGATCTATTACTACGTACGCGAAATTGGTCTTCAAAGATTTGAGTGTTGCCAGATATCTCTCTCCACTACGTGACAAATATGTTGTTTTCCTCGCTGATAAAGCCCAAAAATACATTTGTTTGTAAACTGCTTTAGGAATTTTAACTTAATCTTCCTTCACTTTACTGCATTTCAACATTTCATAAGTGTCCTTACTAGCAAGTTACATTGCAGAATCTGCCAAATGCTCCACGAAACCTTTTTCCAAGTAAATGACAACAAATAAAAACGGGCTCCAGATTTATTGTGAAATAAGCCATTCAGAGGTGTCATAAATCAAATGCGGATTCTGAAAAATTCCAAAGATCTGTTCGAATGCCTGAAATGAAGGTCCCTTTCCTATTGTAATAGCATCAAAACATTTGATTTTTCCATCCTGCATACTACACTTCCACATTCAAAACTCAAAAAAAAATTAAGAGCTATAGTTCACCTCTGTTTTGTAAAAAAAGATTGCAAACACAAATACAAATATTTGGTTCTAGGGAGGGACAAACCTTATTTTGTTATTAACTACTTGATTCTTACAAAAAGTACTCTGAAGATGACATTTGCGGAATGCTAGATTTCTTGATTGACAACATCTTTGTAATGTTTTGCGGGGACGTGTGTTTCAAGGGATTGTCGGCAATCCATTGGGGACAAACAGTTCACCCCTTCTCCCAGATTTATTTCTTTATTGGTACGAAGCTGACTTCATACAGACCCTTCGGCAGAGAAAAGAGAAGATATAAACTAAATCCTTTGGTTTTACGTTCCGCTATACAGATGATTCCCTTTCACTGAATAATAATTTGGTGACTGTGTTGTCCGCATCTATCCCATTGAACTTGAAATCAAAGATAATACAGAAACAGAAAGGTATGCCTCATATCTAAACTAGCATCAAGAAATTGTCAGTAAGTGCGGTGTAAGAAAAAAACCTTACGACAAGAAAGATGACTTTAATTTTCCCATTGTAAACGCTCCTTTCATGTCTAACAACATTCCACTGCAAACGGAATGTGTATTTTTCAGTTCATACGCTATTCCAGGGCTTGTGCTTCCTATCAGAATTTTGATAGAAGGTTGCATCTGACAAGAAAGCTACTGAGTCAGGAATTTCTCAGGGAAAGATCAGATTCATCACTTCGGAAATTTTTTGGTCGCCATCATGATTTCACAAATGACAGTGGATATCTTCCCGCTGTTATGACAACAAATCCGTTCCTAAACCGGTTGTGACTAATATCGATTTGACTATACATCTGCTTTCTATTGATTAACATAATGGGCGCCACTATTGGAGCAGGAGTTGCTAACCCTTCTGGAGCACCCGAACTTACCCTTGTTTTGTAGGGTTCGTGTTACTTCAGCTTTAGTTGTGGGTTCAATTTTTTTTATCTCGTTTCATTTTGTTTGAAATGGTCTTGTCTGTCTTCTAAGGAAACGATTTCTGTCTACCCCTATGCTATCTTCGATTTCCTTTTTGAATTCAAACTGATGTAGCAAATAATTGATGACATCTTTTGTATGCCAGACAAGTTTGACAACTGGTCTGGCGAATACTCCCCGGGAACCTCTGTTCCACCATAGTGGCATCGAGCCAGTAGTTTCAAAATACAAGATTACCAATCTTGAATACATATGGTGAATTTTGGTATGTTATATGTACGTTTCAGAGAATAACCTCTTATCAGTAGATTAGAACCAAAATATATTAGAAAGTCCGAGATTCTAACATACATGAAGTAAATGTAATGAATGTAGTTTTCAAATCCAAACGGGACCTGGATGGCCGAGTGGTCTAGGTAGTCGATTTAAACTTAACTGTACAGATCACTGTATCATATCACCTAGTTCGCGCCTGGGTTTGTACCATACAAAAACGGGTTGCGTTTAACTCGCATCGCACGTGATAAGGTTAGTGAGTTACCTGCCCAAGGTCGGTGGTTCTCTCCGGGTACTCCGGCTTCCTTCAAAAGTAAAACTGACCGCCGCGATGTGACTGAAATATTGTTGAAAGTGGCGTTAAACCCCAATCAAACAAACAAATCAAATCCAAACATATTGAAATAGGACGCCTTATCCGATGGCAGGACGACTACTTAATGCAATACGTTTCTAAGCCTTTACTTTTTTCGTTGATTTGGAATTTAAGCAAATGCATCAATTCTTTGTAGGAAATGTTTGAAAAAGATCATGCCAGACAAGTCTGACAACTGGTCTAATGAATGCCCTCGGTGACTTCTGGCCCACCAGCAGTGTCATCGACCCAGCAGCTTCAGAATACAAGATTATCTTTGTTGAATAAATATGGTGAATATTGGTATGCTATACGTAAATTTAACTGTTTAAAGAAGTATTAGATTCATCATTCCAGACAATTTTCGGTCGCCATCATGGTATCACAAATGACACTGGATATCTTACTGCTGTTATAACAACAAATCCCTTCCAAAACATTAAGAAGTCCGAGATCCAAAGATACATGTAAAAAAATACTCAAATGTAAACAAATTGAATTAGAAAGCCTGATCCGACGGCAGGGACAACTACTTAATGCAATAAGTTTCGAAACTCTATCGTATCACACTAAAAATCCCAAAATTCTCTAGGAAAGCTTTCTAACGTCATACTTTATCTCATTCAAAATGTTATATTAAGTTATACCTACATTTTTTAGCAGAAGCAATAGACAACAATATTGAAAACGCTATAAAAATCATCTTGTTCATCCTGTGGACGTGGAGTAAAAAGTTTTCAAATTAAATCTGAAATATAAATATTAAGATTATAATGTTGATCTTTTATAATATATATTTAAAAGACAAAATAAAATCTGAAAAAGAAATGTCCATCGAGATTTGGAATTTCCTTGCCTGAAAACTCAACATGCTAAATAAAATATTTAATATAAGGAATTCGAAGATATCAAAGGGATAGATAGAAATCTTTAAGTCAGAAGACAGACAAGACCATGGAAAACAAAATTAAACGAAAGGCAAACATAGAACACATACCGCTAATACCTCAATACCTCATGCTGCTCTGGTAGATAACAATTTATTTGTTAGAAACCCCAATTCTGATTAATTGCATGTGAAATGTCAACTGGAATCAAATGTAATGCTAGAGGCTCCTAGGAGCCTGTAATTGCTCACCTGTCTCAAACAGCCTTGTATTTAAACTTTGTGCAGATACTCTAAGATGGCAACGTATTGATAGAAATCAAAGACTATGCAATCTCTGTTCGGAAACTATCGGTGATGTATTACATTATATACTTGAGTGTAATGCATTGAATGAAGAAAGAAAGTCACACATTGATAAAAGTTTTTACATTAGGCCAAACATTTTAGAATTTGGACAACTTTTGTCTAGTTCTAAACAGTCTTTATTAC
>JARWCS010168471.1:0-14266 GCA_034783895.1 Geukensia demissa | reverse complement strand
AATAAAGCTTTTTATGCAAAATGCAAAGGAGGGAGGGGGGTTGACTTTTTTTGGTACTTGAGAGAGGGGGGGTTGAGAATTTTCCTGCTTTTGGAAAACAGGGGTAAGTTATTTTTTTACCGGATCATTTTTTAATTTGCCGGCCCACCCCTGGAGATAAATAATGACCGGTCCTTTAAGATGGCTACTGGGTACGGCATATCGAATATTTTTCAAATTGATTTTTTAAGATGTTTACTATCAGTATTATATATAAAATACTACATGATGAATCCATTATTAGTATCTAAGGTCGACTGTACATATTTTGAAAACTTTTATTTTGACGAACAAATAATTTAAATGTCTTTCACCTTGACGATAATGAGATCTTTTGTCAAAATGTAATCGAAAGGAAAATATGGGATGATATAAATTGCTAAGATGTATTAACTAAAATTAATCTCAATTACTCTTCAGAATATGATTTTAATCATTGAAAGCAAGTATTTCTATATATGAAAAGAATAATTTTAACTTCAGACTTTATTTTATTCCGATTTAGGTTAATTTTTCTTCTGTTGGTTAATGCACAAAGCACATAAACATGAAAATGTATCCCTCTATATTGACGACTAATATTTTCTAACGAAAAACAAACCTTAATCAGTTAGAGAAAAAAAAATAGGGTAAAAATGATAAAAACATATACGACTTAAAGAATCAATAATGTAATTTACCTATTGTTAAAAAAGAAGTATTTGTTAAAACCTGGAAAAAAGCAAAACAGCTGCCTTACAGAATGATTTTCCGTCTTCATTTCATAAGACGTAGATTTATTGATTGTTGATTGTTTGTTACAGTGACAAATATTTCATGTATATTCAGGGGCGAGAACAAGTTTTACAATTATCAATATCCAAAGACATAAATTTTACAAACGACACAATATTCGTGATTTCTTTTTGCCTTAAAAATAGTTTAAAAGTATTCTGAAAAAAGAGCGAGCAGTTTTTAGAAGATAGGAGAGATATTTAATCTTTTACGGATCATAAATGTTTGATGGACCTTTAGGATTTTTGAACTTTTGTCACATTCATTAATAAACTCAAATTGTCCTTTTTAGCAGCTACAATTGTGTATGTATATATTTAATACTATTAAAATTTCAAATACAACTATTTAAACGGTCGTTATTTTATCGATATCGAGAATTGTATGACAGATAAAAGATACAGACATTGCACTAAGTTCTCATTAATATAAAGAGTTTATCACGTAGAATCAATTTTATGTTCATTTCACTGTATTTGGTGTGTTTGATCAGTCTAGGATATGTCTTCCTTTTCAAATATTTCACTAGTGTAAACATAATAAGATTTTAAGTAGGCCATAAAATAAACTATTTCTAAACAAATGGTATTTAAATAGAAATCCTTATAAGAAATCGAAATGGGTGTCATTGCATATCTTAAGTATTGAAAATACTTTTCCATTAGTGTCGAACTGATTTCTTGAAGGTGTTTGACATTGGATTTTGTGTTGAGTTGTATGTGGTAGCGACATTGTTTAGCGTTTCTATTATGGTGATGGAATTTGTTGAAATTAGTTTACAAACTTAGTTTGAGATTTGAAGTGCCGTATGTTTGATAGTTCCTGTCAAGATTAAATTAATTTTAAGTAACTCTACGTTGAATACACAACTTATTCACTGACAGAATGCCGTTTTTCGTTGTTTACTTGTTATAAAAATATTTAAATAATTGTCATTTTGTTGAAGTAGTTTTTAATACGTTCAAGATATTTTTTACTTACTTTCGTCTTTATATCACATTATTTTTACAGCAAGGTTTACTGCACATCATTCGCTATACATAATGTAAAAAAAAGTTTTAATATTGAAGGTCAATATTACATGCATGCTTATCAGGAAATTAACGGTTGTTAAGGCTCTTTTACAATTTATGCTTACTAGCATTTTGCATGGAAACAAATATTCTTAAAATACTTTTTCATTTGAGGGGTACCAATATATGTACAGCAACGGAATTCATCATACAAGATAAATTATATTCTCATTTTTGAAACATAGAACTCTTATATCAATTTACCAGTGAAGATTTTGATCAAATGTATTTGAGATTATAAAGATTGAAAGTGTTGCCATGGACATCAATATATCTTAATGATCTAAATAAGTTTATTTTAAATTGACATATTCCGAATTTCATATTTTGTATTCAATTCACAATTTTTTCGTGTTATATGAATAGTTTCATATTCTTTTTTGTTTTTGTTTGTTTGTTTGTTTGTTTTTTTTAATTTCAGCTTTTGTTATGGTATGGACTCCCGATTCATTAGTAAAGTCCGTAACCAGTCCTTTTTTATACTGATTATCCGTTACATTCCATGTCATATTATTTAATATCCGAATATCCAAGTAACACAATGCATACGAGGTTGCAAGGTTGACACACATTAATCATGATAACATAATGCATCATGCAAACACACGCACGATTAACATGCACATTTTGCTGTGAAATTTAAAATATATTCAGTTATTTATTTTTTTGAAAGAGATAAAACGAACACCCATGAGTCTAATAATTATTTTAAACTGAACGAATCATTCGAACAACTTTGTTATCGGAAAGACGAACGTGCCTGTAAAAGTAAAAATAATAATACGATATATCGTTAGTAAAATTTCAAAAAAAAAAAAAAAAAAAAAAAAAAAAAAAAAAAAAAAAAAAAACGATATTCATTTTTATTAAAACACAATATCAAGTGTTTTCGATATTTTCATCCTTTGACAGTAGCAAAATTCATTCTTTGAATGATTTCGATTCCTTGTTGCATTTATGCTGTTTTGTAGGTTAGAGAACAAAATCTAGCATTTGGTCCAGCGCCACATCCTATTCCACCACCCCATGTAAGTCACGTGTTTCATTTTGGTTAAGGACGCCATCTTATTGTTGGTATCACTTAATTTAAAGAAATTGTTATTTTTAAGAGCAATGAACAAACTATCCTAACTAAAATGTGCAATTACCTCTCAGTGCACTAGATGTTGTTTCAGTAATGCTTTTAATTAAAATTCTAACTTGAACTGTCCAGTATACATTTATTTCATGCTAGTTTGGGGATACGAAGTTTTATTCACCTAAGAAGATCATGTTTACCAAGGACGAACCCCGAGGGAAACCTGATCTTCGTGGGTGAATAAACCTTTGTATGTTACGAACAGGCATGCAATTATTGATTTATTATACCAATTAACACACCGTTATTCTTCTCCTTTTGACGATTACCTCCATATAAAGGATAAATCTCTAGGTCTAAACCTGAAATGGGTGGAATATGAAATTTATTTGGTTGACTGTGAATTTAATTCTTGAAAATCACATGTCCGAGTGAACCAATCAAAAGAGGTCTTCTAAAAATATATTTATATGAAGTATATAATATTCTGTTTTTGACCGATAATAAAGAATATTTAGACATAGAGTTGTTTCTACCGCATATCAGGTGCTTGCCATACAAAATTATTTATTTGTATTCGGATATCGCCAACATTCTTGCGAATGCCCTTAATACATACTGTAAAAATGAAATATTTTATGGAAGAAGACAACGAGAATTAAGGGAAATTATGCAGTACAACTACAAATACATGTTAACATATGTTTATACATGTAAGCCACCGGCTACCTTGAATTATATACTATAGTATAGTAAAGATAGATCAAAGCATGTTTTGCTAGAATTGTTCCTATAGATACTTTATTTGGGGGTTAGAACAATTATTAAAAATATTTATAATTAACTGATGAATATTGATTGTCTGTTCCATTATACAATATATTCCATTTTGTTAAAAAATATATATATTAGATGTTAATCTGAAATGAATTTGTCGAATTCTCCGTACCTCTTAGAATGCACAACAAAAATGAAATTGAATTTATTGGAAAGTTTCGAAAAAGAAAGATCATGCTTAATACATTTTTCCGGACTCTTCAATGTTTGTTTTAAATCACATACAATAGCCTATTGTCTTCAAATATGTAATTCCTTAAATTGCTTTCAATAAAAAATATGAAATTGGTTCTTGTATTTATTTTATTTATGTTTCATGATATGATTTTTTCTTTATAGCATGATTTCCAGTCAACAGGTAATCTTGAGCCTGTAAGTATAATTTCAATACCTCAATATTTTCTTTGAAATACATTATTTACAAAAAAACTGTGCAACTTCAAAATGTGCACAATTATATGTCGACGGAACTTAATTTTTCCGGAACCTGGGCTGTACTTAAGATGACAAAAAATAAAAACAATGTATTGATAAAAAATGTAATAAAGGTTTACGAATATGGTGTAATGTTATATTATACCTAACGTGATATATATTTCCCAGTTCGAGAGACAGAGGTTAAGACAGATAGGCAGTTCTGTTTTCGTTACAAACATTTCCATTTATCTGTAGGATAATGCATAACAAGGGTGTTTACTTTTCAATAAACAATGATGATAAAAGAGACATAGTAGAGTAGAGTAGAAATAAGTTTACACAATTGAACAAAAGAATCCTGTTCTAGACAGTTTTTTGATAACATCTTATTCATTGATGTATCGTATGTTGAAGTGTTCTTTCATTGTCATGATTTGTATTTACTAGGTTTCAAAACCTGAAAGTGGAGTGTATCTTTTCATTAGAACTCACAAAGATGCTTTAACCGACGTGAAAAAAAGCTTCCAGAGACACAAAACGATCTTGAGCCAGTCAGGCCATTTAACTGGAATTGCGCTTCCTGATCGGGTAATTGATTTGATTTGTATTGGTCATGTTAGACCTTGAATTTTATCGAAAAGTTATTTTTTCTGCTTGATAGGGATTGAAGAATCAAGGTGACATGTAAAAATAATGTCAACATGCAAATGTCATTGATGTATTAAACAAATCGACAAAATCAAACGGCATACTAAAGTGACTGCATGAAAAAACAAACAGGACCATTACCGAATTAAAAACCAACTGCACTCCAAAACCACTCAGAAACACGCTTAAGCAAACCAGCCATTTTGACATTAAGGCAAGTTTAGTTTCTCCGGAAGAGTTATCATCATCCTCTGCTTCCTATATGCACACATCATCTTACTCGTAGACAAATGCTAAGGATTATCACAACCGGTTAAAGTCGCAAACGTTGTAAGAACGACATTAAAGTAAGGCTAATGATAGCTATATTGTGAAATCGAATCGTCTTGAGAATCGCTGCAAGTCTGACAAGAAAGGGTAGAGAGCGATTTTAATACGGTACCCTACGCCGTCATAGGCGATACTGCCAGCCGTTTAACAAAGTAGATATCAATGTTCAGCTACGCCGGTATTCCAAGTGCCTGTCCCAAACCTGAAATTTGTTATCCAGTGGATGTAATTTGTGTTTTACTGTCACTTGTTTTACAATTTTATGTTAAATCGGCCTATGATTGTGCGATTTGAATTCCCCAGATTTTGTTTCTGGGGTCTCTTATACAATTTTATGCCCAGAGTAAATATTTGTCCATTTTTGGAAGGGTTTAAGGTAACCTATAGACGCCAGAATGTTTGTTATTTGGTCTTTTTAGACGTTTGTCAGATAGAAATCATATATCTCATTTCCAATTATTACTATAGTATATTTATGTCTTCATAAATCCAGATGGTATAAACATTTTTTTTGTAGATTAAAGTCACTGGTGATTACAACAACTGGCAGTTGAGACGAGGTCCATGGTATGAAGATCGAGAACATAATATCACAGAATATCACACGGATTACATAATGATAGTTCTTTGGTTTCCATCCGCTAAAGCTGCCCAGTACTGGATAGATTATGATCAGGATTTCAAAATTGCTTCTTTCCCAGCACCATACGGCGTCGACATGATCATTGTTCCAATTAACTATATTCCACCCGAAGGTATGTTTTACGCAATACCTTTGAGATCATTTGTTCTTTCAGACTTATCATATAAAGAAAAATCAAATCATGCAATACGTCTTTATAAGCGAATCATTCTCCTTTTTCGTAATTTTCTCATTGCAATAAAAAATGTAGAGGGAAATTCAGGCAAACATAATAAAAACTATGCAATAATTTAATAAAGAATACCTGGAACAAATAAAATGGAAAAAAAAACAAATTTTGAGAAACTGTATTTTCCAGATGCCGCCTGCAGGACCTTCTTGCTGACAGAATATCCAGAGGTAAAACAACCTGACTACTTCCGAACGCAAATTATTGAACCGATGAGGGACATTCTCAAAGACTATGCTTGCGAACCGTTTGTTGTTCGTACGAATGGTGTTGCCCCAGTTCGGGGAAGTTGGATTGGACCAAAGAGCACAATTGCTGTTCACAGATTTTCAAGCGAAGATGAAGCTAAAAACTTTTATCATGATCGTACGTATATTTAAAGTAACACGGTTTCAATTAATTAACAAGATTTATTACAGTTATTTCAAAACTGAATACAAGAAAGATTCACTGAATCCCACTGATCCGTTAAACAAACTCATTCACAAAGGTACAAGTTCGAGATTATAGTCATTCAGAACATTAACAATGGTTTTTGTTGGTATAGATATTAATGCACTTATCGGTTCCTAACTCAGATATTCATAAATTTGGCATTGCATCCATCCTAACTAACCTCGATTACATTAACCTGACAACACAGAATTGAATAACCGGACGGACTGTGTTTGACGATATCTCATGCTGGGAGGCTTGATGTCTTATCCTCAGGAATATCACCCTGAGCTAGCTTTCATGAACTGCGAGCATTCATTATAGTGGTGTCTGTGTTTCGAATGAAATTGCGTTTAATATTTATTGTAATTGCTACTCCCTAGTTGGATTTGGTGAATTTAATTTCTATAGTTCTTGTATTACTGTTTTTTCTTTGTGTCCTTGGACTACTCGTTCGGGGTAGGTTAGGATCTCACTAAGGGGTTAAACCCCGCCGCATGTCTCATTCGCCTGTCCAAAGTAAAAAAATGTAGTCTTAGGTTTTTCTGTGTATTACATGTTTTGTAACTTGTACATTTTTGATAATATTCAAGTAAAAAAGCAGTATTATTTTACGTATACACGCTTTACTTTTGGGCGATTTAGACGTTGTCACAAGGAGTGGAATTTCACACTTATAGAAGGCCTTGTGGAAGATTTCAAGATTTGTAATTTCCCTCTTTTGTAGTTGCAGTGCGTCTCATCATCATTTACAGCACATCTTTTCAAACTTGTAATAGTTCTACTGTTATTTGGTGGGTGGCTGTCTCATGGACAATCATGCCACAACTTCTATTTTTATATTGCTTTCATTGGTTCATCTTTAAACAGAAAACAACAAAAACGCAAGACCAGTCTGCTATGGATAAGTCCTGGGAAAGGGAATATTCGACAACACTAAAAAAACAAAAAGATATATACACAAGAAAGAAAAACAAATATGAGCAACACAACCCTAACAATCCCAAAGGTGATGTTATGGATGTGGTGTGATGGTGAATTCTGGGGTCCCGAAGTGAAAATGTAGCATAAGACGAGACTGACATTTTTGCGTCATTGTATCTTGGTTATCAGACAAACGCATTAAGATTGTTTTTATCATTGTAATAATTAAAATAGTAGAATGGTGAAACATACTATACATTTACTTTCTGCAAACGTATGTTTTCCCACAAAAGGATTTGCACTGTAGATTGTATTGATTCTTATATAGATTGACGATGAAGTTAGCGTGAAAACATTATATAACGTAATCCATATCATTAAATAAATCTTTAAATCAGACGTAACCGTAGCAGTTTCCACATAGATCAATCATCGCAATGTTCCGTTGGCGGATAGGAGTGTCCCTCTTTTTTTGGGCGGGCTGCCAGTTAATAAAACGCGTCCCAGTCGTAAACCATAGCAGTGTTTGAAGAATACCTCACTCGCTGGCTGCACTATAAAGACCTCTTTTTAAGATTTAAAAAAGCTGGATTATCGAAGCAATAAATGAAAAATTTTCCTGCCGTACTCATCACTTCCACTTTCCTTTGATAATCAAAAGTCGTCTCCCTGCCGTGTCAGATTCCATAGCCTTTTTCTGTTTTTGTTATTTTTTGAATTTCCTGAATAGTCATGAAATATTTGACACTAATGTTTAGCAACCAACAATCAATCAATCGTTTTCCCATTTAATAAGAAATGTTCAGATATGAAATTTCATATCATAAAACCGCATGTCTTTTTTGTCATGGATTACACATTTCAGTAAAATACGTGATCTAAAATATCAATCATTATATAACATATTATTAAATGTATTTTTTAGATTTCCTTTATCAACTTAGCTTTGTTCAATACGACAATAGTGCAATCGATCAATCGATAGGTTTTGTCAATTTCCTGTTCGAAGTTCGATGGTTTCAAACGTGTACTCAAACTTGCTCAATAACTTAACTTGAATGTCCCGATATGACTGTTATGGTTGAATATTGCCTTTCAAACCCACCCCCACCCCGGAAAAAACGAAACAAACAAACAAACGTATAGATATAATGTGCTTTAAAAATCATCTATTGATTTCCCGTATATCAGTAAATAAATTTCTTCAAATGTTTTTTAAAATAAATTAACAATGGCTCTGACTGTCTGCTGTTTTGTCATATTTTAAAGAATAACGTGTACATGATGTATATTTAATTAATTTAATTTCAGGACGTGCCACAACATTAAGAGGGAAATTGAATGGTGTAACCAGGGGAGGCCGTCATACCACAGTTAGATTTACAATCACAGAAACTATATAAATTATTGACTTTTCTGCAACTTAACTGCCACTCATGGACCGCAGTAATTGGTATTTCATAGCATCTTGACTGTGTAAAAAGAAAACAATGTAGTTTGAAAACCAGCAATTGTTCGTACGTAACAAGATTTAATCAGGAATGGTTATTGAATATATATATGTATTATTTTATTCGTCCAAAATATCGAATAATATGATATTTTGCTCATTAAACAATATAAAAATTGAATTAAAAACTTTGGTGTAGACATAGCTTATCAATTTCTTGTTTGCAGTTAGTAATTTGTCTTTGAACAAACCTTTTGCATGTATCATACTGTTCAATGACTTTACAAGAGTAATTTACGCCTGCATGACTGCATGATAATTGTTGATTCTTGACTTTTTGTTACTTGTATATTTGAGGCGTTTTTACTGTTATTTAAAAATTTCCCGAAAAATAACATCGAGAAATTAATATTAAAGATCCTAGAAAGCTAATCGTATTTAAAAAACTACAATTTTAGCTGCCATTATCCATAAAAACTTAATAAATAGCGTCAGTTTCAGCATTGCATAATATTTATGCCAAAATGTACATTTATTAAATAAACAGAAATTTAAGGTAGAATTTCTTAAGCTTATCGGTTGGTATTAGATAAACGATGAATAAAATATCTATCAATAACAATGAAGTCGTACAGTGCTATGGTATTTAAAAAAACTTCAAAGAAAACCCCGAAAACTGATGTTGAAATTGACCTTTTCTGCGTAAGTTCTGTATTAATAAAGAATTTCATGACGTCACCCACCAGATTGTCTTCATCCTTATTCCATCATGAAAAATATAGGATTCTTTCAATAAGGTGCTTTACACAGAACTTTAAGGAAATAGGACTGAACTTATCAATTTTTTCTTCTTTTCACAAATTTTTACAGTTCGTTTTAAAAATACATTTACATACATGTATGATACCAGACCTACCAGTCTGATTGTAGAATTTTAAATAATAGCAATAAGCTCGGTATAATATTTTCCTGAACATTTCTTATTAGTTACATTTCTTCTAGATACAGTGTGATAACTCACATACATGTACAAATGTTTGTATGCTTCAAAAGAGACAAAACGTAATATTTATTTATGTGAAAAACCAACTGCAATGCAACATAGTTAACTGTTCTTTTCTCAAAACACTCAATTTTTTCTTGGATTCATGTTTGTAGTGATTGCTAATTATGGAGAAGGGACTTTGCCTAAATTATCTGTGATAAAAGTGATATGTAAATAAATATATATTTTCTGTCATTTCAGTATAACAATGATCTCTTTTTTGTTTGTTTGATGTATTATATATTTAGAATCAGATATCTATATTTTTTTCAAATTCTTGTAGGTATGGAGTTGTGTTTAATAATAAAAAATACTATTAATGTTTTGTCTTATATTTTTTTTTATTCTATGCTCCTGAAAGACCACAAGAAACAAGATTTTGCTTTCAAGTACGTAAAACTTAAAACATTACAATATTTTGACCGTCTATAATTTGGCTCAAGCTTTGTGTCAATTTGCGGCAAAACAATCAGCTTTAAAGAACACGCAACGTGTAAGAAACACCAGTGAAAATATCAATTCTAAGACAGACAAAGTAAAGACACTCACAGATTGGCAATTAAGACGCGCATTACACATGCGCAATAGCAATAACGTTGTTTATTGTTATTTGGAACTCTCCTCTCTCCCGATGTTAAGATTGCCCCTGGGCTTTACTTTTGATTCGTTTTGGAACATCCCCTGTAAAACTCGTTTAACCCATCGGTAAAACTCCTCTTGTTTGATCCCCGGCCGGGTCAAAACAAAAACATTTAAATTAGTATTTGCTGTTTTTACCCCTAAGCACGTAGCATTTAGGAGTAAGAACAAAGACTGGTCGACCCAGAGTCAGAATAATGTGTCTCGGTAAAGTGGCATATCTTCCTGCGAACTGTTGCTTTCGTGAGCTAGCACGTTAAAAATCCGGCTCAAAGTGTCTGTCTAGTTCAAAGCAGGGTTCACTCATCATGATCATCATCATTCATTAATATGCTCTCTTCCTGAGTATGAATGAAATATCTGCCACTGGACGTTATACATCATTCATTGAATCAATCAATCAATCAATCAATCAACATTAATTTATCGTAAGTTTAGGTTTTTCTATTTACTTTCAAGCTTGATAATAATCATTGATTGATGGATTGATTGTTGTTTAACGTCCAGTGGCAAATATTTCATGCAAATTCGGGATGAAAACAAATTATCAAACAACAAATCATAAAAGGGGCAAGCTGAAGATGAGGTCGGGGAATTTAATAACCACAGGATGCCAAATGTGGACTTTTTGGGAAGGGGCGGAATATTAAACATACACAACTGGTCACCTAAGGACCACTCATTACGAGCTTTTGCAAAGGGATCTTTAACGTACTAAGAGCGTGGCTTTTCCCATCACGGGGCGAGACGGGTTGAGAATTTAAACATCCCGCCCAACCAACGGAAGCCCCTTTAGGAGGGATTCTACCGAGCAACCAATTTCTTAACCCCGCTACTAACGGGGTGGGTGAGTATTTATACATCCTGCCTAACAAACGGAAGCCCCTTTATTAGGGGTTCTACCTGCAGGCGGAGAAGCCGAACGGCCTATTTCTTTTCCACGTCCGCCCTTTGGGGGTGATAATTATCAGCGATAAATCGATTATCGTATGTCATCTTTACCCGATCTACTATATCCATTATCAACGTTAATGTTTCGATGGATATATTAAAGATTGTCAATGATGATCTATGATTTTTGTTTTAAAATTCGTTAAAGAATTTCACAATCGACTGAAATGACATAGTTGTTCTTAAAATGTACGTACCTGTATATCGAAAACATTTTGAAGTGTAATACTAAACTGGTGGTTAGGTATTCAGCTTTTGTTATTGTACGTATGTATCACCTGCGAATTTATGATACAAAATAAGATTCAAATAAAGACCATAAGATTAATTTAACTATAAACAAGAAATCCTAGTAATATTTAAAATAATTACGGTTTACTTCTGCCGATAATTTATGATATTGAGTTACATTTTGTTTGATTACCAGTGTCATATGAATTATGATATTATTTCATCAGTTCATGGAGATAATAAACACGTCTCAGGTATAGGTTTCCTAAAAAGATGGCGGTCAGGTAGATTTGTGTGAAATTTCGCAGCAGGTATAAATGGATATAAAGATAGTTTTGGTGATTCATTGAGACTTGAAAATGGGCAAATGTGCATGAAGAAGTACTTTTAGTTCTTTATTGGTTCGTATCATGATACATAAACAATAAATGTCTAAGAAAACCAAGCGAAAAAAGTGACAAATCCAGGACTTCAATCCAGTCAAGGATAATAGACTTTGTAAACATACTGACAACATGGTTTCCATAAATAATGCCTATGGTCAGCAGAACACCTCAGTTAGTATTGCTGACACTAAACAGACTTTATACGGTTACATATATCCAAACCAGCCCTTCACTCCATATCTACTCAGAGGCCCACATCCAACTCCAGCATTTGCAGAGACCACGGCGCACCGCCGCCCACCGCCGTCCTTGCTATCACACTCTACATCACTATTTAATGGATTTTAGAGATTTGACGAAAAACTAGGTATATATTTATGCAGGAAGTGAATGTGAAGCTTTCAAGGACTGTCACACTATTTATACCGAGGTGTTAGATGTTAAGCAACAGTTCAGAAATCAATGCAAAACACTGAAACATGTTTGAAGTAGACATCTACAATAAAGTAGAAAGTCGTGAAGATGAGAAGAGGTGGTTGAAAGATGAAAACTTAAAGTGAGGATGAAAATAATTGTGGCTCAAACTAGGTCAACAGGAGACAATCTAATCATAAACGGCATAACTAATGAAGAGAACTATAGTGAATCTGAAGATACAGAGGAAAGGTTTAAATTTTTTTTATTAAAGATGAGTTTGAAATACAAGATGAAATTACTCATACTTGTTTGATAGGCGCAACCATTTCTATAAACGAAAGAATTGGTATCTTCGAATTCCCTATAACTTCGGACCGAAAACAAAACGCAAAACAACTCAAACAAGGCGAATAAAAAATTGAAAAAAAATGGCCGAACACACAATTCAGGCATACAAACAGGTCAAAATCCTCTCGTCCAATTGCTCGTGCATAGACTAGATCTTCAACAGGAAACAAGTTACTAATATTATGTTACCTCACTACGTTAATCGTTGATACCAGTATCGCTCTTCTTCTTGAGTTTTCAGACCTTTCTTGCATCTTTATAATTTTTCTCTTATTTATTTATCTTCTTCTTTACGTTTGGCTTGATATTCAAAAGTGAGATTCGTTTGAAAAAAAAACTGCGACATTTTGCGACGGTCCCTTATGGATAATTAAAAAACATGAATATTAATGTTCTACGCTTTATAAACCACGTTCAGTGCTGTGCCAAAAGTGAAAATAATTTTCAAAATGTCCCTCATATTTCATATAAAACATTTTTTTTTCAAAAATTATTTTAAAAATATTTCTTTTCCAATTTTGACAAAATTTTCACCACCAAACTGAGAATTGCATATGCATATCTATGAAATATGGATGTGTTATATTCGTAAATACTATTAAGAACAGAATATACTTTACTACGTATGAGTGACCTAAGTCACGGTGGCCATACGATCAACACTCTAAAGTTTTAATCAACACTCTAAATGTTCAAAATGAAACTTTCCGTTGGTGAACACGACTGTTGCAGAGAATAAAAAAAAGAATGAAATAAAGCGAGCGTTAGTATTATATTGTATTGAGCGTCTGTAATACTGCCGCGCGTGGTAAGCTACAAAAAGTAGTTGAAATGTACCCGAGAACACCACAGAACGTGTTCCAGGAAACAACATGTGAAATCTGTTCACGTTGGCGAGTGTGGAAAACTGTATTTTTTGGGCTTTGAAATCAATACCTTAATTTCGGTTGTTGATAAAGTAATAAAAATTAAATTTTCTCAACTGAATGAACTGTTTTCATCGTCTGAATGTTAACAGATTTGCCGTTAGATTGTGATTTCGTGTTTTCAAAATATTCCCCACTCTAAAAACTGTTCAAAAAATCATGTAGAAATGCACAACACACTCTAAAGTTCTCAAATACAAAAATATAACGGAGACATTTATAAAATTTATAAAAATCGTCTGTTTCACCGAAATTAATCAGTTATTCTCATTCAAAGTACCTAGTCTTTGATGTTTTATTTATCAATATGAGCTCTTACCTAACTGCAAAAGAAACAGGACCACTTTATACATCGAAGTTCATTACTTAGGTTCTTCAAAGTACACACAATACTCGCATAAACTTCAAAATCATAAAGATAAAGTAAAAATCAAACTTTGATTCAT
>JARWCS010168360.1:0-14267 GCA_034783895.1 Geukensia demissa | reverse complement strand
CCATCAAAATTGGACAAAAAATAAAAAACTTACATTTGAAAATTGAAAAATCCCCTTTTGGACCCTCCTTAAAAAACAGTCGAGGCTAGATCACCCCAAATCAATCCCAACCTGTATTTTACATAGGGTATCATTGTGTTAAAATTTGAAATGGATCCAAATAATAAAACTAAAGTTATTGAACGGAAACCCAACTGTCTACGGACGCAGGACGCGACGCCGCCGCCGCCGACATGCCCATAACATAATACGACCACAAAATTTTTGCGGTCGTATAAAAAAGCAGAAATAGCCAACCGGCAACCAAATGCCAGTATTTAAATTTGAATCATGAAAGACAAATCTGAACTGCCAATAGGGGGCTTGAATGGGAATAAAATCATTCCTGGAAAATTTAACAATCTTTAAGTTTTAAAGGGGAGAACTCCTACAAAAAATGTCAAACTGGGCACAATTTCAAACTTGTTGGATAGACACATCATGTAAAGCTGCTGTATAAATTTAATCCAAATTGGACAAAACATAAAATGGCCAGGAGCACCTACAATCAAATTGAAGGACAGACACCAGTACAGCAACAAGTAACTAAAAGCTGTTGTTGAGACAAGCTAAAATGAAAACTGTATTAAATTCATAGCCTCCTTTGGTTCAGTCACTGCTGAATTTCGCTGACAGACCCAGTAACCTGGCTATATATCTTGTATTAATTTGTTATGGCCAAGTTAATATATAGATTCTTACCAACCCTGATCCAAAAGGAAAGGGAAAGCAGTTGGATTATGTACAATATGATCAAACATCCACAATTGATGGATTGTGTTGAAAATTTCTGAATATATGCTGTAGGAAATAAAAAAAAAGAGATTGGAAACTAGGAAGTAAAAACCTATGTAATGTGCAACAATGAAAATGGAAAATTTTGGGTGGTTCCATCAGAGATAGGGAAGTCAACATATTGATGATGTAGTGCATGGGAAAGTATTCAAACAGAGACTGATACACAAAAGAACAACAAAATAATTTAATTTCATGTTTTAATGGTATTTTTCACAACCCTGATAGCTATATACATAATAAATATGCGAGCACTGTACAACCAAAATGTGACTAGACATGTATAATTAAATATAGAAATGATAAAGTTTACACTGTTAGAAAATAAACATCTACCAAAATTAATTCTACTATGAACCCTACTGACTAATAATAATTTACTGTATCCTTTTAATGATTATATAAATATGTTTAACATCAGGACCAAAAAAACAAAAAAAAACCAAAAAAAAAACTATTTCAATTTGTGTCTTTGCAATGCCTTGGTTACCATATTACTTTTATGTAATCATTCATCAAATCAACTAAAATAATCTTCAAGACATGTTTAATCTTTTGAATTGATCACCCAACAAATTTTGACCTAATAAATAAAGACTTCATCAAAAGTTATTAAGTGAAATTAGATGAGATTTTTAGAATTTATGTGACCTTTTTCATTTTCACTAAATATAGTATAGCCTTGTGGTCACATATCACAATTTCTTAATGTGTGTGTGTGTGTGTAAATCTGCTCCAAGGAAGATTTTCTGTAAATTTCCTCCTTATAAGTCATTTATGTAATCATTACACTTCAATAAATCTAAATACTTGTAAGAGTCAACTCACAACACACTTTGATAGATCTGGCCTTTTTTTGAATTACAAATCTAACAAAACTTTTGTTCTTCATTCAATAACAAAACAAACAAATAATTTGATCCTTTTCAGTACAGAACAATCCATTTTTTTTTCTTTCAGTAACTAAAAAATAACATTTTTCATTATAGAACTAACCAATCTTTAGTGACTAAACCTCATGAAACAAATTTTGTGAATAAAATTAATACATTAATGACTTAAAACACAATCTGTTCATCAATATGACTTGTGGCATTATGTGTGTCTTACCATATTCTGTTGTCATGTATAATGGATTTGATCCAATGGCTAATAAAAGCTAGAAAACATATCCCATCTGATTCAATATTTAATTTTGTTCCTTATAAAGGAAACTCATCAGTGTTTACTTTACCTGTTAATTCAATGTTTTAATCAAATTTCAAAAATTGAATCGATGACAAATCACATCAGTTGAATGCATCTTATAAGCATATGTAAGTTCCATGCTTTCTGATTCATTACAACTGAAAATATATTAAGCTGGTCTTTCCATCACTACATCACTTTAAGTGTAAAAATGTGATATGGTTAATCGTCCTATATATTACCCAGGCTAGGACATACAACCTATTTGGCACAATCTACAAAGGTGGATATAGGCAAATCTACTAGGTAAAAACATGAATGTTACTTATTCACTTAATGTTTTTTTCATTCATTCTTTGACAACAATTACCCTCTTTTCCTATACATAGTCCAATATATATTGATGCGTCAACCACCCAAGGGAAAAATTAAAACTGGTCCAGTTAAACAACACACAAGGAGGGGGGGGGGGGGAATAGTTAACATCCTACACAGTAAATTAATGCTCTCAGTCGAACACTAAGAAATCTTTATAAAAATTATACAGACATGATTTTGCCATCTTAGGAAAACAAACAGAAATGAGTAAATGGAAGCAGTATTTTTTTTATATAAAAAAGAAACAATATGGGAAAATCCTGCATCAAAAATGCAGAATTCCATTTTAAACAAAAAAAATCATTCCTGATTCTACTGAAATTCATTGTTATTTTGTTGTTTATATTTCCTAAATATATACAATAGGTGATATTTCATTTCCTTGGCAGTTAGGGGCACATTTAGGAAATATGTAAAAATATCATTTAAAAAAACTACACAACCAATCATTACATAAATTTTTAAGTGCTGTATAAAGCCAATATTAGGTTAATGTTTGAAAATATCAAAATATCTTTACTGGGCAAGAAATAAATTTGAAGGGATAGGTAAACTGCCCTTTCCCAGTTTCTGAAAATTATCAAAATGTGCATATAGCATAGCCAAATTCACCATATATTTTCAACATTGGTAAACATTTTTTTTATTCTTATGTGTAGGATAAAGAGCTTAGTGATCAGGTCAAATTCAAGCTATCAAGATTTGGCTGTACATATCTGATACTTAAAATATCTTGAACTTTTAACTAAAATGCAAATGTTATTATATACCAATGAAGTACATCAGATTTTTTTGTTATTCAATTTCCAAAATTTATAAAATTCGACAATATAATATTACCAGGGTATTACAACAAATATTTTACTGCCCGTTTATATAAACAATTATAAATATTACACAATTCTGCAATGCTTCAATAGAAAATAAACAAACAATTTTGCATAAAATGCCTCACGAGACAAACAGTAAACATGTCAACAAAATCACATAATAAATAAGCAAATAAATAACAATTAAGGCATACAATGGTCAACCATAACCAAATATATTAAGATCCAGCTTACACTAACATTCTGTATACACAAGTCAACTTTTCTTGTTTTTGAATGTCTTGCATCTTTTCAGTAGTTATTATGTACATGTATACATCTTGCATAATCTAATGTTAGAAAATAGACTTAAAATAACTTGATCTTGCACAATATTATTGATCAGAGATCTCATATTTATTTTGGTTAATGCATTTCCAGAAATAAATATAAAGGGGGTTGAGGGGTTGGAAGGACCTATTTATTCTGCTCACCAAACAAAAATTTCTTATAATTGTTTCGGTAATTTTTTTAACCACAGGCCATCAAATTTGTAAATACATGCATTCTGCCCCTTCCACCCAATGACATCCACTATAAATAACCAATCAAACAAACAAAAAGTACTAAAACACTTGCTATAAATGCCTAAATTTCTTCTATTTGTAAATTCTGGTGGATTTTCAAAAGATTAAAATAGGAAAATTCAGTTTATTTGTTTTGACTCATATGACGGAAATTTCCTGTATTCATTGCCTCAATTTGCTATTTCGAGAGGCTGAGCTTGCTATTAAGTACTAAATAACCTCAAATCAGAATTTCATTTCAACATTTTTGTCCCTTTTCTGTATATGATATATGTCTAGGCTTCTATTTTTGTGGATTCTGGTGGTGGAGAAAATTCAACCACTGAACTGAAGATGGACACACAAGTTAATACTGTGTAAGAAAAAAAAAATTAAGTAACAAGGAATATGAGCATTTGGGTATACTCAAATGTCAGATCATAGCATGTACCAACAATGTATCAATATTCACTCATATTTTAGATCAACTTAATTTCAAGACATACAATGAATCTAATACACTTATAACAAAAATCTTCCATTTTCCACACAATCACACGAACATGATAATTTACAGAAATTGCACTAAATAATCCTTCATTGAAGGTTGTTGAAAATGAGATTAAATTTCTCCAATACCAATCACAAGTCCTGAGTGTGACATGACAGGTATGTTTTTGAACATGTATTTGTGGAAATGATATTTTAATGATCATGATAATTACCTAGAACTATGAAACCATGATTGATCTTCATTAAGTATACAACTCTAATATCTGGGTTCAATTGCTTGTTAATGTTAAAAAATATAACTTTAGAACAATTCATAAGGTACAAACAAGTTACATAGCTCAGCAAAATAAAATGACAAAAGGGGTGCATGTGGTTTATTAGTACAAAAAGCAAAATAAATATTAATATCTTCCTAAAGCAAAATATTGCTACAAAGTTTCGTTGACAAACTTCATGGCACAGTTAAGAAAATGAAATGCCCAATGTCTGAATGCAGAACTAAAATATGACAGTATGGTTTCAATAAACTGTTATTATTTCATTACAACAGGGTCACTTTTACATTTTGAATGATTTTGTTAACATGACAATGGAAATCCACAGGAATTCTTCAGGTGTCGGGTGTGGTCCATAGGTTCCAGATCAAACCCTTTGGCTCGCATCATTTGCATCAAGTCTCTGTCTTCTTCTCGCTCTCTAAAATAAAGACCTTAATTTTTAAACGTGTGCCTTTGGAAATAAAATTATATATTTTTAGGATTTTTAATTAAATCCCAAAGCAACTACTGGTTCCAGATTTGGTTTAATTAATAAACAGACAAATGTGCAAAATCTTTATGATAAGATCCCTCTCAAATGTTTTAAAAGTTTTCAGTTCTATCACAGAAAAAAACACTGCTGCCGATGACAGCGCCATACCATAATATGAACACAATTTTTCGGTGTCGTATCAAAATTTATGCTAGAATATATAACTGTTTTTAAATCTCCTTCTGGTTGGGTTTAAGCCCAAGTGTATGAATATTAAAGGGAAAATGGTTATAAACTGCTTAAGGTCCACAGAAATAGGAAATTGATTTTAAATAAAAAATATGATAAATTTTGAACACAAACATATCCTATAACAATGATTGCAACCACCTGCAATATGGAATCATGGGAAAATCATGCATATCTATCATACCAATGTTTTCATTAACTTTGACAGTTTAAACTGAATATTTGTCTAATCTTAACACAATTTAAAGTCCTGATGGCCATTGGTTTTCATAAATAAATGTTCACCATGGTAGTCAATGCTTCACATTTTTCATCTATCAATCTGAATATTCAGGAATGTATCAAATATTACAGGACATAAGATTTCCGCCAGCTGACTCCGGAAAATTCAGGTGTTATTGGAGATTTCAGTAAAAACAGATGTTCTACTATAGTAATTTATGGTGTTCCATGCAGTTCTAATTACACCTATTTTAATTAATGAGACATTATACAGTACACTTCTAAACAGAATCTACTATCTAACATATAATCTATTAGTGCCCATAAATTCAATATTTTCTAGATCAATAAATGTCTTCCTGCATTAAATTGTTAATATTGCCCATAAAAATGAATAAATCCATTTCCATATTTTTGCTAATTAAAGAAATAAAATTACATCCATGCAATTGACACTGTGCATGAAGCTGCTAATATTTCAATTTAAAACTGGATGTAAATAAAACTAAATTCACCCATATTCCATGTGTAAGGGTAAAGTAAAGACCTCAGCAACAAACTGTCTTTTACAAACAAAGACTGACAACAATGTTAAATGACTACAGTTTCATGAAACAGCTCACTCTGAGGATTTCCTCAATTTAAAAACTGACCAATCATATCGTTTGATTTGAGGAAAATCTGGAGCTGTTTTATAAAATTGAAATCTGGTATTGTGAATACATAGGAGTGTAACATATCAGTGGACATGTTGTACCTGACACGATCTTCCTCAATCATTTTGACCAGATTGTTTTTCTCCTCAACAACTGCTAACAATTCATCAAGGATACGCTTTTCCTCTGCTGCCTGTTCAGGGGTCTTTAATTCATCTGTAAATCGATATGCTAGCCATAAAAAACATGCACAAGCAGAAATAAAAATTTCCCTGTAACAGAACAAGTCAAGTTGTTATATCTCCAATTCAAAAGTTTGAGCAAATTAGGTCAACAGTCTAAAACAGTTCATCTTAAAATGTTCTTCATTGAATGAGATTTTTATGATTTAAATGCAAGATAAATTTACACTTGAAAAAAATCTTGACTTTTTCTGAATAAAATAAAAATTCAACCACTTCACTAAGTAAAATAAAATAAATAAAAAGATGCTAATGTTGTGCATCAGTATTTGTGAATAAAACTACTGTATTAATAAGGTAATTAGTTGAGATTATACTACTGTATTGCTAAATTTTTTTAATTGGATCGCCACACAGAAATTAAACTATCAAAGTCAATAACTAGTATCACTTTCAGTGCTGTAATTTAAAATAATACAGTGTTTCCTATAGTACTTACAAATCTTGATTTTTTACATAAAATATGGTTTAAACAATTCTTTAATAAGCAGGATAAAATATGGACTGATTCAGTGTTAAAACAGGAATAAAGGCTGCTATTTTGAGTTAATCCTTTAAAGCGTGAGGTCTCGGAGAATAGTGCATTATTAATTTTGTAGAAACACACAATATCTACTCTTTAGAAAAATAAAAGCTCCACTCAAATGAGAAGAAAGAAGAGCTAATTATAATTTTTTTTATTAAATATTATATTTTTCTAACTATCAAAGACATTTTGACAACTTCACAGACCTGAATATTGTCTCGATTTACATATACACACACCCTTCCAATAACAAACATATCAAAATAAACCAATTCCAACCTCTAACCAAGAAAAAGGACACAACCAATGAGAAATTTTACCCCCCCCCCCACAAAAAAAGAAAAATTAAAAAAATCTTTCACTGAGTTAATGAGACATTTTTCTAACTCACAATAACAAATATTTGAGTTTTTCAAGGATGTCAAACATTCTTATTTTAATGTAAAATGACTTCTAGCATATAATTTTATAAAATGATATAACCTTGCTTTCCTAGTTTTATAGACAATATAACTAGGATTTAACAGAAATCCAAACTTTTATATGCGAGGAAAATAAAATTGTAAGTAAATCTACTGTTAAAGTATAAAGAAGTCAAAAACAGGTAAATATAACTGGAAAATAAGCAGGAGGTGATAACTCACACTGGTATGGTAAATAAATCTCGGTTATCTCACTGGTCGAGAATCGATTCCTCCTTAGTCCTGTTTCTATATATCATAACATAATACACAAAATGTTGATAGAACTATTCTTAAATATTTTGCAAATTTAATGCCAAGTTGTTAATCTGCGACATTTCGAATAGGGACAAAGCAACTGACATCACATGGGCAGGTTTGACAAAACAATATGTACCAAGACATTTAACAGATAAAACATTGTAACAATTCACAGGAAGCATACATCATAGGAAAGGGAGATAACCCATACCAGTAAAGCTGCTGTAACAGATATGGATGATGATGACATACTTATTTTATGAGGTATGGATTATAAACTTGTGCACAACACACTTCAAACTGTGACTTTTGTTCATCATCAAACATCACAATAACTGGCCTTTAACCATTCCATACCATACATTTTGCAAAACTGACTGAATCCTATCAATTTTGGAGCACTGCATATCCAAATCATTTGTAAATTTTAAATACTAAATAAGCATGGTATTTTTTTTATCATTCATGACTAGATAAACAAAACTAAATATCTAAATTTGACAAATATAAAGTTTGCTTTTCATTTAGGAGTAGGTTCATTAATGAAGAGTCATATTTGCCCCTGAAATTCCAATGTAATTCAAATTGCATAATATAAACTAAAATATTACAGTAAATATTTTAATATGTTATTAAATACTTAATACACACAATTTTAAATATAGCAATAGTGATGACTTCACAATCTATCTTCAGGATGGAAAAACTCTCTTTGAGTCATTTTATTGGCCAAATATAGGTCATTTTTTGCTTGATATGACTTGAGCCGCATGCTCTGACAAAAAAGATTGGCTGAGGTATTCAGCTTATCTTACTATTATTTTTTATCCAGACGAAATCGATTTGAAAAATGTTTAATACGAGCCATTTTAATGAAAATCTAGATTTTTTGTAAAGTTTGAAAACATAATTAGTTACCATATAAGGTACTCTTTGGGTTAAACAAGATTTTTCTATTTAAATATGAACATTTTAAAAAGTAAATATTAAGGTTTTGAAATGATTTGACAGACTCGATTTCATGGGTCAAAATATGGTCTTCATGGCCCTACCCCTGTCAATACGAAAGATGCTATCAGAAAATATTTTAACTGAAACTATTTATAACAAAAATAATCAAGGATTCAGTCTGATCAGAGAATTGAAGACACATGAAGTGGAATTTTTGCCAACATACAGTGAATTGTCAACCAAAAACACAAAAATTAACATTTTGTGAACAAGAAATACCTTTCAGAAGTAATTTAACTACAAACAAAATGGAACTCTTCAGTTTTAATTTTACCATAAATTTTATTTGTGCCAAATTCCATGGAGATTTCCCACACAAAACAAAATCAAGCCAACTTTGGTAAAAACTCGGTAAAATTGGATAAGGAAGTCTATGTGAATTGTGGCCATTCAATTTAAATGTAAGCAAAGTATAATAACATGTCACTTTTGGGTGGATTAGGATTTTGTATTGTTGAAGAATTTACAAATATTATTATCAGGTAAACACAGAACTGATCTTCCCAGTCTGATATCCACCTTATTTTTTATGGAGTTTCAAATTTTGGTAAAGCCTTATAAGTTTACTTCATGTGATGCAAAAACATTGAGATTTTTCCTGTCAGAAATACTTTTTCTACAAAGCTTTTAATTTTAAAATGCTAATTGATGAGAAGTGCTCCATTATATCAAAATTGACTATTACCTAAAAAGTTTGCAGAAAATAGCCTAAACCCATAGTGACCTAGACCCAGGTGAAATTTAGTGTGGGAAACTATACCATATATGGCACATTTTCTAAACATTTCAGACAACGGGCAATCTTGAACTTGTAATTTTAAAAGACCTATAGGTAAAATAAAACAAAAACATCTTAAACTCTTTCAATTTACAGTGCCAGAGTTTTGTATTCTATAAGTTATTCAATTAGAACCCAGTTAATCATATATGTATGTTATACAAAGTAGTTAATTTCAGATAATATATTGATAAAATTGACTTCTTTTTCAGTGATATATTAACAATATAAATATTTAGTTAATGGACAAATATATCTGCTTCGTAACACGTTTTAGTAAATATTGCACAACATATGCATTAGCACATGAACCTCATGCACAAGATGCAAAAAATGCTCAGTGTTCAAACCCACAAGCTAGTTTCTTTATCATTAATATCTGTCAACACTCTCTTTACATCAACATCTTAGATTTAGAATGTTTATTGAATTTCATAATAACAAATGAACAAATTTTACAGAAATGTCCCAGTATAATTTGAAACATATTTAGTTTCATTAACTTCCCACACATCACTACAAATTTTGCTGTTTTATATGAAGAAAAACCTCTTAACATATTTGGACCATTTTCTGAAAGAACCTTTAAATAATAAACTCAGAAAAGATTGGGAAACTTCTGAAAATACTTTTAATTTATAGTAAATCTTTGATAATTAAAACAGGTATACAGATAATTTTTCTACTCATTGTATTTTTTTGGAATTAATGACAGAAATCACAATTAACTCTCAATTGTTAAAATATAAAAATATTTAACCACCATTTTTATTATGGTCTTAACAGTATTTTGTCAATATATATAGACTCACAGACAACATTGTGTAAACATTCAAATGCCAAGAGGATGAAGAAAGAGAGCCTAAAGCATTCTAGGAACAAATGAAAGAAAATGCAATTTGATAAAATTAAAAGTCTATGCTAAATTGACTTGTGTCTTGATTTTTTCCCAAAATTTTTGAATGGTCTTGAGAAAACTTACTATTAATAGCCATTCTCTCTCTGAGCTCTTGTTCAAGTCTTCCATGTCGATCTTCTAATTCCATATATTGTGCACTAAAACAAGAAATTTAAAAAAAATAACTTTATGTTAAGATGATAGCAACAATAAGCATAAATATCAAAAATAAGTATAAATAGAACAGAATGAAGACATAGATTTTTTCATATCTCATTGTAGACTTAATGAAATCCTTCAGATAACTTATTGCTTCTATCCAACTGAAAACTCTATTATAAGAAAATAAAGCCATATCAGATGGTTCTGATTCAAGGACAGGAAACATGGATTCATCTGCAGTACCTGAAATAAGATTTTTTTAAATGACTAAAGCCATCATCAATGGTCATCAGCAAGTCAAGAAAAACAGGTTGCATATCAATCTCCATTTTAATTCAGACAAAACAATTGAATGTGTTATTCTAAAACATACTTGACCATCAGTTCTGATTCATAGCGAACCAAGGCATTCTTTTCATACACCAGATTGAACCATTCCTGCATCAGTTCCGCTTCCTCTCTTCCAGCTTCTAAATAACAAGGAACATTTTTTTAAATGTTATGCAACTTCCATGCAAAACGAAATTTTAAAACATGCATGTACATCTAAACAAAATTTAATTTAACAAAAATCAAATTTATATTTGTTGAAATAACACATTTTTTTTTCCTTTCATAAAATTGATAAATGTATACTACAAGTGTGCATACAGAAATGTCTCGCCTGCAAATCCAAATTTCTGACTAACAAATGTAGACTGAGGCAAAACAAAAACTGACCCGTCAATCAGATCAATGAGACACGTTTTGTTGTATATCATAACAAATTGTTCAATTATTAACTTCTGACAACAGGTGTATAATTTACAAAGTCACTCAACCATCAAATGAGGTTGAAGTCAGATGATACATGGCGAACTGACAAATACTAACCAAAATCTAACTACAGGTCAAATATGGTGGGTCTAGGTACAACAGTTGTTGAGAAATGGACTTGAATGTGAAAATTTGTAGCAAAATTTCTTTATCTGTGAAAATGAGGTGTTATATTGGCAAAAGGGAAAAAAGGTTATTTATAAGTTTGAACATGTATTTTTCACTTGTACTGAACTATTATCTACTGTATATTTGAAAATTTTAAATGTCTGTAACTTAATTGAACCGCATCACACCCATCTCTTGGAAAATTGCACTCCTATTTTTAAAAATCCATGCTATGACACGCCCCTTATTATATTATCATCCTAGAAAGTCAGAGTTATTTGTAAAAGGTAAAAGGGTTTGTGAAATTTTTGTTTCTCTCACTCATCCCATTTCAGAAACCTTTCTTGTACTTCTAGTTGTTTGATCTATTAAAACAACCCCACAGAATAATTGTATAACACTTTTTCGTATTAATAAATCTAACAACAGTTCTACAGTTTTGGATCTTGAGGGTTCCTTATGATAAAATGGGCTCAAATATTTTTTTTCTGTTTACAATAATGTGCTACCTATTGGATTATAGAAGTTCTTCTTTGATCCTGGCTTCTAAGCTTGGTAAGATTTTTTATTAATCATTTTGCATTTTCATGACTGACAGGGTTAGACCGTTTGAAATGAGATTTAACATATTTTAACTTCAATAACAGAACTTTTAGCCATCAAATCAGCCGTCTGGTCATTACTGTGAAAGGCACACAAGAGTGAATTGTGTGTGCCTAGCATCATTTGACAAAAAACCTATTTTTTAACTGTTTGCAACAAGAAAGCTTCATACCTGTATTTGGTCACAATTTTAACTGATGGAGGCCATGAAGATTTAAAAGAAAGATAGTATTTGTGAGATAGATTTCAGCCTGCTAAAACTGTTCCAGAAAATTATGTACGGGAGGGTTGGGAGTAAATTCATTCTACCATACCATGTATGAATTGAAATTATCAGGATATACAAAAATAACCACTATTCACAAATATTTTTTTAACAAGTGGCTCTGAAACAGTGTTGTTCATATTATCTTTGGAAGAGTCCTAGTTCCAGTAATTATTTAAAAGGGTATCACTGCCAGATATTTTAAATGTGACAACTAATTGAACCATTATGTAACCTACCTTCTCCCTCTCCTCTCAAAGCTTTCTCCACAGCCACACCCTTTTCTTCTAACTCTTTCTGTTTGACATCTACCTCCTCTAATTGCCTCTGAATCTCCTGAGCTATTCTTAACCTCTTCTGTTCTTTCTGTTTCAACTGTTTACGAGCAGCTGACTGAACTCTACGAGCAATCTTCAAATTTAATTCTTCCTCTGTTAAATTTCTTCTTTCCTAGAAATAGATTTTTATCCATGATTTAAAAAAGAAAGAATATGAAACATTTGCCAGAAAGATACAATCTGCATCTTTCATACGTTTATATAACAAATATTTTAAGCCAAGTTTAACTGCAGATTCAGCCCTTTTCAGGATTTACCTTCATCAAACTGGCATATTGAAGGTCTTAGGACAACCTGTTAATGTTTTTAATTTAAACATTTTGGATGTCTGTCTCATTGACAATCATACTATATCTCCTTTTTTCTATACAGGAATTGCTCAAATTAAAATTAAAAACTTTAACAGAGATTTGAATATACAAGGAATTGCTAAAATTATAAAATAAACAGAGATCTGAATACTTGTATAGAAACAATTTGCTTCAATTATGAAATTTAATACAGATTTTACTATACATTGTTTTTATATTAACTATTGCCCAAATTATGAACTTCAACATAGGTTTGAATATACAAGTAATTCCTTAATATAGGATTGAATATGTAAGCAAATTCCCATATCATGAACTTAACATTTTTTCATGAAATGTGTAAATAATTAAACTTACTTTATTTCTCTTTAGAGAGGTATCCGCTGATAATTGTCCATCATCAGAATCTGAGAATTCTTCAACTGTAAAACATTCAAAGAATAAGTTCAAGATGTAAATCTGTAAGTTAATAAATGTCAAAACCATTATAGCCCAGATGTGTTTATACAGTGACAGTTTGCATAATTTAATGATTTTCTACACCTTTCAAATATAAATAAAAATATTCCCCAAAAACCTATTAAAAAGACAAAGTTACCTTTCTTGTTTCTCCTTTTTGTAAAATCATTAGGTATCATATCTGACATTTTTCCAATTAAAACTTTAAAACTTATTTCTCATCAAAATATGTAAGTATGTAAGTAAATGTATACCGGTAATTGTGTCACACTATTGTACAATTCAGAAAACATCAAAAGATATATCAGTTACAAGTATCAATTTTCATTTCAATATATTTGATCTCCCATGTCATATCAAGATAATAGACAATTGTTTTTAATATAAAAACATTTAAATTTTTTTGCTCATTATGAATTAAATCTCTATGAATTTTCACACTATCTATTGAAACCTTCTAAAATGAGAACTAATTACCCAGATATTTATAAACACTGTATGTATAAAACTTTATAATCCAATTAAGATTGCATTCAACAATTAACTTAATATATTTAAATGAGTTAGATTTCTCTATTGCAAAAATAATTCAAATTGAAATCATAATAATTTTAAGACTGTTTTCATTCATATGGTCAAAAGAAGGCAATTTGGAAATGGAGTAACCACTTGTTAAGGAGTAGTGTACAATTCCATGTTTCAGTATAAGAAAAATAGACTTTACAAAACTCATGCACAACAGCAATTTAAATTTGCCTTCTCTGGATGTGATGTATGCTTTAATAAAAACCAGAGGCTCCCAGGAGCCTGTCATCGCTCACCTGTCAATCAGTTTCCAACATAACATTTGCATTAAAACCATT
>JARWCS010168032.1:0-14271 GCA_034783895.1 Geukensia demissa | reverse complement strand
GTGTTGAAGGCCTCACTGTGACTTTAAGATGAAGAACAGCAATCAAAGCGCTGTTCCTTTGCTTGGAAATGACTTGTATATATGAGATTTTTGTGTCATATATATTTACACCATTCCATTTTTTCTATTCATTACAGAGTTTGTTTCTTGTGCTGTGTGTAGAACGTACAAAATCTCCCCGTGCTTGAATACGTATGCTCTTATATTTTACAGTTATGGCGTATTTATTCTTGAGATAACTAGCTCTATGTTTACTCCTTCATTTTTCTTTTTCGTCAGTGTTTTAATTAAAAATTATATAGCAATCCATCGGTTTATTATCTACCCTATTCAAAACAGCCAAGTCAATTAACAAAATCTTAATTACCCTGTGTTTGTTTAAACATTGTGTTTGATTTTGTATGTTTTCCTGTCGGGCTACTTATGACATATTTTGTTAGATTTCTTGGCCCGTATATAGCTGTAATTTGTTGACCTTACCCCGCATTTGTATGCAACAACACAGAGATGTAGTGTCGTCGACATCCAGCAAAGAATTGCGCTCAAACCGGTGCTAGGGGTCGTCTTGAACTTACGTACTGTGGGGTGCGAGTTGAAGGCCTTACTGTGATTTTGAGATGAAGAACAGCAATCAAAGCGCTGTTCCTTTGCTTGGAACTTGTATATATGAGATTTTTGTGTCATGAATATTTACAACATATCCCACTTTTTCTATTAGATTGACTAAAACCATACATGACAAATCTTAATGTATATAGATAGTATTTTTCTTTGGTGTCACCGGACGTCAACGGGAATTGAAGTTAACAGTAAGTTTGACGAAAGCTACCAACGGATTAAATTTGAACCACTAGCCTGAAGCAAACGGCGTGAATTTAATACCAAGGTTTCTTACAAGGCTTCCAGTGTTTAATACTAAGACATTTTCCAGGATGATTGCCAGGGATGTATTTCAATACTGAAAAGAATAAGACAAAGAAGATTCATTTTATTTCTATGAAGCCTTTTTGTACACGAATTAAAAATACAAACATTCCCAAAAAAAATTGTTATAGCGGACCTGTACACCTTATATATTTTTAACTGACTAAGAAAATGAAAAGTGACTGATCATATTTGCACAGCTCATATCCGGACCAGATGAATTGCATGTAATCAACCAAGCGCGTTTGACTCATAATGATAATTAGTGTTTACAACTACGTCGAATACACCAATTATGGTACCAAAGACAACGTTAATTGGGTAACAAAGTTAATCGTTTTTCACGACTAACATTTTCCATACTCATCTTTATTTACAATTAAAATACAACTTAAATCAATAAAAATATATCAACGTAGAAAATGCAATTACAAAAAATAAGGCATTTTTCAAATTTTCTAACGACACGAACACAAGCAGGAGAAAATCGAACAAAAAGCATTCAATGTAAGCTTTTTATATTTTGTCTTATTGTTAAGAAATTAGCAAGAAATAGAAATTTCAAAACGACTATAAATGTGTTCATTGGTCTCGGAAAGACACATAAATTTCTTAAAAAGGTTTATAATGGAAAAAATTAAAGCTTTATGAAAATAAATCTTTCAAAAACTTTAAATTGAAACCATAACCGGTAAACTGATTTTGCCAAGACTTTTACCTTACTACCTCGCAGTATAAAATCATTTGATTGCAAAACGGCTGTCAAACTAAATATAAATAACCTTAAATCATTATGTCTTCTCCTTATTTTTAACTCATAAGAAACATAAAAAAAAGTTGATACTACATGGAAGCTACAGAGAAGTCAGTTAAAAAGGGACAAAATCGACAGACATAGAGACAAACACGGCACATACCGTATATTAATTAAAAATGAACATAAATCTATATTTACAAAATTACCAATGTTAAATAATTATTGAAAATTTACGTATGCTATATGTACAATTCAATGAGTAGCATTAGAACCGAAACATAGGAAGTCAAAGATTCCAATATAGCAAAAGAAGCACTCACAAAACAAATCGAAATGGGAAGCCAAATCCGACGGCAGGGACCACTACTACCATATTTATCGAAACGATTGTTGTGTAGACCGTAAAATTGGTGGAGTGATTTCTTCAAACACTGATCATCATAGCTTGTTTTAGCATGTTCTGTGTTAAAGACTCTGCCTATACCACACCACTGTAACTGCCTTGAGACTTATACGTATAAACTGGGGCCGATACTATGATATTTCTAATTAACGAAAGTATGCTTATTGAAATTTCGAAGTCAACACGTTTGTCAATAAATTGTCTTATTTGAAATGAAGATCAATGTATGAGACAAACTTAAAGGTGATCGTATAAACTGGGTCCAATACTATGATATTGCTAATCAACGAAAGTTTGCTTATTGAAATTTCGAAGTCAACACGTTTGTCAATAAATTGTCTTATTTGAAATGAAGATCAATGTATGAGATAAACTTAGAAGTGATCGTTGTATCTTTAATTTTAAGCTCACTGAGGTCGAAGAAGTGACGATAATTAATACATAGAGCATTATTCAATGAAAAATGTTGTGTAGCGGAAATAAGAGTTTGCTTTCTGACCTTTTTTCCGCAATAGCCTTGAAGACATTTAGCCTTAAAGGAAACAGTTCAGCAAGGAGAGGAGCACATCGAGTGCCCATTGAGTGGAAAACCCGTCAAATTGTCAAGTAAATAAAAACAGACTGATATCATTGATGAAAGATACCTAATTTGAAGCTATAATATATACATTTTATAAACGCAGATAGTGCTTTGTTTCATTTTATCGAGAAACTAGTGCAGTACGAATTTCAATAGTTGAGCACCAGATTTAATTGAATTTTGGCGATCTAGATAAAGGCATTTAGTTTATTTAATTCTGGCTACGTTCATACAGTGCAACTTGCATGCCGTATCACTTTGTACAAACAAGAAAAAGAGTTATACAGTAATGAACAATACCTAATCAATTAATGTAATATATGTATATATGTGGAAGTTTTGAAAATCTCAGTTTGCAAAAAAAAGTAAAATAATCACAATGGCCACATAGCAGACATGTACTGTTACTAATTTGCAAATATTTTCGAAGCAAGTATGATATTCCTGGTCGAACTCATATTTTTCAATCAAAACAATTGTGTATGTTCCTTGTATAAAAATATCACCTAAATCACTTAACTAAATACACTCAAAATTGTAATATAAATATAACACTCAGTCTTCATCATCTGGCAAAGGTTCCGCTTTCCTTGTAAAATCAATGTCAACATAATTTGTTCGTTCCTGATCACCATGAATGATGGGTCGTCTGCCTGACCTGTCGTTAGTGAAGCATACTTCTATGTATGTCAATCCATCATTGTTTTCTCTCTAAAATTGAAAACAATTTAATCGAAAATATTTGCAATCAATGATGTTAAATGGCGTATAAATAACCCAAGATTTTATATAACAAAAAAAAAATAATATTCTGTCTGTAAACCTCACTTCATGGAAAGACTTTTTCAAAGGTAAAAGGTTTTTTAACTAAAAAAAATTTTGCAAAATGATGTATCTTGGTGAGTCTTAACAGAAGTTATTTTAATTTTTATTTTATTTTTAATGGTAGATGAGTCTGGAACAAAAGTAGAATCTCTATGGGATTTACAATGTAAAAGGGAAATAACTTTCATCATGATGGTGGGGTTTTCCAAAAGACCCTTTGGAATGCCCATAAGTAGCATATAACTTAAACTGTAATTACGAAATTTCTTTCTCATATAATGCAGCAATTCATACAATTAAATGGTTGATATCAATTCCTTTTAAATGATTTAGTATTTTAGAAGGCAACAAAAAAATACACTAGGGAATTCCCCACCTTAAACAGTTATTATGTACCTGAAAAATTTATTGTGACGGCAGTACTTTTATTTTTATATTTTGTTGTAGGACTTACTTGGTTCTACTTCTTGGCGAAAATTTAGTAAAATATTCCTAAAATAAGGGTTTGAAATTTCCAAAAACCCAACCTACAGAGGTAGGTTTACAGACAGTAGGTGTTTCATCGTTTGCAGAGTTTCCAATAGAACTACTTAAAGGATTTGGACATATTCTGTATTTCTTTGTGATATTAATGAATAGATATTGGTTGCTGGTCTGCTAATTTATTTTTCTGACATCCGTTGCACGAGATATTCCACATTTAATCAACTATCAATATAAGCTTAAACAACAAATTTCATAGTGTTGTTTAATGTCTATGTGTTTTATTTTAGCCAGTTTGGTCTTCTGCATTTCTTTACAGTTAGACTTTCTATCACAGTATATTAATCTATATTAGGCAAGAATCAGCGTTTTGTTCATTGTTACAAAATCTATGCCTCTTGATAATGTTTAACAGTATCCAGTCTCTCACGTTTCGATGACATTAAACATTCTTTTGAGTCTTCCAGAAAGACATATGTTGTCTACTCTCTATTTGCTAATTAAGGCAAATCTGAAGAAAATATTTTGAAAAGGGTGGTTGATACTACATTCTTACATAAAACAACTCATAACAATTTACTTAATTTTCTTAAATTTGAGGTGATATAGTAAACCTATCGATGAATGAGTTGTTAATGTTTTGTTTTTACTGTTCACAAGTTAAAGAAGGGCTATCGGCGAAAAAAATGGTAACCCCTTCTTTTTTTAGTAAATTGCAGATCAAAATTTTAGGACAAATTAACAGTGTTGGATTTCTGGACAAACAAGGAATGTGTGAAATATTGCGTACTAAGTTTATCCCCGCTTTACCAAGAAAAGTATCACAAAAATATGTATTTCGCATAAAGATTAAAAAATACTGTGACTTAGTGGAAGGCTCTTTCACGGATAATCATGCCACATCTCCTTTTTTAATATCACTTGGTCTCTAAACATTAAACGTGGAATAATTAAAACATTGGTTAGTTTAACATTGGTAATCTTTTTGTCAAAAGTTGTTTTAGATTTCCTTGCACTAGTTCTTATTTAGCAATTACTAAATAAAGCAATACACATTACAAGTTAAGTTTGTGTGACAATAGATCAATTTTTGCAATATATTCGTGCTAATTTGCCCTACTTTTGTTACTTTTGTGCACTTACTCTGCCTGGACTTTTGAATTCTGTATTGATAATTGGCAAACTGTCATCTGCCTGGTTGGCATACAAATTCTCGTCGTCAAAACCTGAATAAAATAATGATAATAAATTGAATCAAGATCAGTTTAAAGTAAATGCCCATTTCCACTATTTGTATGTATAATCTGGTATTAATATGCATTTATAACACTCGTGGTAACTGTATTTTGTTTACACAAAGTAGAAAAGACATTAAAACTGTAGTTTCTATGTTTTAAGCAGGAGCAAGTTTTTCCTGTACAACTTATTACCTCTACTTAAACCGAACTGGTTGAATGGAACACTTATAAAACTAATGAAATGTTTATAGCATTAACATAATTTATTTGGCAGTTATTGGGTTAGAATCAGAGGATTATTCATTGGATGTAACATAAACTTCTAAAAAGAGAACGAAACGTATGTAATAGAAAAAAGGGGTCGATAATTTCCTCAAATATAAATGATGTCACACGTGTTCATATGAAATTTATAAAAAGTAGAAAATATATAAAACAAAATATCATCATACAGTAAACAAATTGTGCTTTTTCTATTCTAGAATCGTATTTAGACTACGGTCATGACGGTTAGATATTTTGTTCTTATGGTAAAACATAAATTTTGCAGTGCACTATCATGGAAAGATGTGGATTGTGTCTTATATTCTAGTTTCTTTCTTTAAAACATAATTGGCATTGAACGTCAGTGGTTAATACTTGCGACATATCATTGACTCTCACTCTGGCAAAAAACAAAAACAAAACCAACATCTATAAAAAAGCATGTCCAATTTGAACATAATGAAACGCTCCTTTATTAATAGTACTAAAGTAAGTTGCTACAGAATATCAAATATTGTAATGTAACTATATGTGAACTTTATATATGTACAGAATAAGTATATAATGTTATATAAAGCTCGTAATTCTACATAAATGTAAATATCATCTAATTTGATTGTAAAAAAATCTTTAAAAAGGAGAAATATTTGGGAAATACAAATAATCCTCTAAGCCATTTTACCTTGATGCAACACAAATTTTGCTCTCCGAGAGTCTTGATGCATCTCATGGACATTCTCGAAATGACCTAAGATACTTTTAAACAAATATCAATAACATGAAAACGCTTAGAGTATTAACCGCACACAAATTATTGTCCTTGTTTCTACTCTAATGACGGGTTCCAATTTTTTACTATATTAGTTAATGCGACGTTTCTAACCACAACAAAAATACTGCCCTATGATTAAGTCTTGAAATCGAGCATCCCAAAGAAAATATAAAGTCTATTCAATTTCACATCCATTCCAAACCATAGAGTTTAAACTAAGAAACACTTTAACTCTAACAATCAACATCAACTTGCTGAAATACTAAGATAACATCAGTACAAATTAGGCGACGAAAATAAGGGAGCAGTTTGCTATAAATCTATACAACAATGGTGAAAATGTATATAAAATGCTTTTGTGGCACAATATGAAAGTCTGCAATCTCTGCAGCAAAGTCATATAACTTCCGTTGTAGGTTAAACGTCTGCCAGGCGATACGAGGAATTCCGTTTGCAAATCTCCGCAGCAAAGTCATCTAAATTCCATTGTCAGTCAAACGTCTAATAGGCGATACGAGGGATTTATCTCATGGCGTATAAACCACGCCTATAATGACGTCATTTTAACATTTACTTGCAGACGCCTTTGATGCGTGCAGGGGAAATCCTAGCTGTATATGGCACCCATGGCAGATTTCATGGGAATGAAGTCTACGGAACGGATATGAGCTTTGCTGGGAGATTGAAGTCTGAGTAATATCAGACTATTACTTGAACTCCTACTGGCTACATTAAAATCATACTAGACCGTTTTAAAAATGTTTTTCACATAATCTCATAACACCTTCATGATTATGTGTCTTGTCAACCACTGCATACTCGGCAAACTCTTGTTCTTGAGGATAAGCTAAAAAATAAAAACATAATTTAAGACGTTGATTTCAATGCGGTTAAAAACGTTATTTGATATTTAAATTTACATAAAATGGAAAACAGAAAGAGAGTCAGGTCTCCTAAGGATTTAGGAAGACCATAAAAGAATCCTTAAGATACAATGTAATAGGCAGGAATATTTACACCTTCCATAGAATTGTATTGAAAGTGCTAGTTTTGAAAAATAATATGACCAAAACTTTTGAAATTTATTGGTATTAAATCAGAGACAGCACTTTTGAAAATGAATTATATAAAAACATGTATAAAAGTTTAATTCATAGAAGTAATGTACAATGTTTTTAGCATTGCTAGAAGAGCAGTGATGAGATAGAATAGGTTTTTTTGTTATTTTTTATGCTCAGTCTGCAGAGAAATTTACTGAAATTGAAATCAACATAATTGATGCTGATTCCCTTCCCTCAACAAAATGATATTATTATAAAAATAAACAGAAAAAAATTTGACGTTGACCTTTGACCAAGTGACTTATAATAAAAATTTCTTTCAATTAACAATTTTAATGTAGTTAACTGTACCCTAGTTAGCACTCATTTCTCCACTGGATAATTCCAAAAACATAATATTGAAATACAACAGACGGTAAATTGAAACAATATCCCAGTATTTCTTAAAATATCAAAGCAATCAAGTGTTTTTAAATGTTGGAACAGCTTAATCCACCATCGAGTAATGATGAGAGATTGTAATTATCAAGTAACGTCACCAACTTCAACTGTGTTTTTAATGCCAGGGACGTTACAAGGCTATTTACTGTCTTAGATTAATTTTTTTATATTTACATTCGAAAGTTTTTTGTTCAATATTTCAGAGTAAATTAATTAACATCATATTGTAATATCTAAATATTTCATGTGTGTTTTTTGCTTGTGATATATCACCTTTTTTGTTCGCTCCACTGACTTCCGGCTTATTAACACAGGCATACTCTGCATTTGTGTCCTCAATAACATTACCGTTGCCTGAAAAAAACTGGGGTCTTATAGCCTATTTAAAATTGCATCCCTTTGAGTTTTTACATTAAGAAGACATAGAAAAATTGAAAGTAAAACAGCGATAGCATTGATTAAATAAAAAATACAGGGGACGTCCGTTAGTTGGAGCGAGATGTGTAAAAACTCGAAAGTGCTGGGGAAAGAATAGGCACCCGGTATCTCCATCCTGGAGGCACTAGTCCTCTAATAGGGGCGTCCCTGATTGTGGGGGATGTATAATTCACAATCCGTCAAGAGGGAGACGTTAAAGACGCCCCATGTTTAGGAAGTGCCACGTCTTAAGCACGTTAAAGACCCCTTGTAACAGCTCATTTTTGAGTGGTCAGTAGGCGGCCAGTTATAAGGCTAAATTTTCCGCCCCTATCCAAACCGCAATTTTTTCAGTGGCAGTCTAAAAGTCCCTCCCTTACTGGTCCCTTGCTTACAGTCTACATATTGATTAATTGTTTAACTTGTTTTTGTCCTGAATATGCATGAAATATTTGCCACTGGACTTTAAACAACAATCAATCAATCAATCGCTACAGTCAAACTTAGTTTTGCAAAGGACCCTATAGAAAATTCATTAAAAAATCTTCTCGCCTGGAACAACTTGCTCAGTTGGAACCAAACTTTGGTGGAATGATTTGTGTTTAGTCCCTTTCACAATTATATAAGATGGTTCATCTACAAAGAAACATGGCTGACTTACTCAAACTTAGTTTATTTTAGGACAAGTTTGTCATGGCAACTGTTTATCAGGCTACTTGGTGCCTCTGGTTTTAAATCATTATCATAATTATTATTGTCAACTATTGTTTAGTAATATTATTACTTGCTACATGTAGATATTTTACTTGCATACCTTCGATATAGAAATTGTGAAGTAATGGGGAACAAATCTTATTTTAAAATATATTACAATACAGATATCAAAGGAAAAAACATAAAACATAAAATTCTGTTGCATAGAAGATTAACAAATATGTTTTTTGTGTTTATTTCAGTGCCTAGTAGTCATGGAATAAAACTAAGACCACTGGAAGAGATTCGTATCCAAACTTTGATGAATTAGATGTTTAAATCATTTTGTACATGTTGAATTTAAAAAAAGGCTATGATTTTAGTGAAATACATATGACATCATGTTTTCACTTTACCTGTTTTGTCACTCTGATATTGATGATGAAATTGACATTATTCATGTAAAAAGTAAAATCTATACATTTTTACACAAAAAAACAATGCATAAAAGGACACAAAACCTCAAAGACACTTTATTGTCCTGTTCTCGCATCCTTTGATCAGATTTTGAGTTTGATTGCATTATTATATTGTAACGAGAGCATTTTTAAATTTTGAGGTTGTTAAATCAATCTTCATTCTCTCTAGTCAGGTTCTCTTCATAGCTGTATGACAAAAATGCTACATTCAAATGTAACAATATCTATTGACATCAAACCCTCTTTGCTTGTGTGAAAGTCAGTGCTCTAATCCACAGATTCAAAGAGTTGAGTCCATTAAGTCAGGCTGTAAATCAACCAAGTAAAGCATCCAATTACACTTCCCCCACCTCAAGAGTCATCATACTATTGGGTGAAGTCCAAAAGAATGAGGCACAAAATGAAATTTTTTGTCAAATTTCATATTCTATGAAACCATTTTTCTTTCACAATTTCAGGGTGTATATATATATTGAAGTTAAAAAATCCAAAAGGGCAATACATAATGAACATCAGAAAAAGTTAAAGACTTTATTATAACCTTTCAACATTTTTTTCTATCACAATAGATTATGAACACAATGCATAAAATATTCAAAACATGATTAAAAACATTTTGTTTTCTTTGTAAATGGTGTTAGGAACAAAAATAAATAATTGTGTAATTTTTTATTTTAAAAATACATTTTTTGATTGAAATATTCAATTTTTTGGGTCATTTTGCCCTTATTTTTTGTGATGAGGGCCAATAAAGTTTTTGTATTCATTAGAAATAGTGAAACAAATGAAAATAAATTCCTTTCCAAGATAAAGTATCATGTTTACCATATATTAACCAAAAAATTACTCAATTATCAATGTTAAAGACCAAATACAGGCCTTTTGTTCACTTCTGTTTTCCTTAGTTTTGTTGCACTCCTGACAATTACTATACAAATAAAAGGCAATAATTATGAAATATCATGGAAAATGTAAGTTTCAACAGAAAAGTATTACAGCATGTAATTTTTCATCAATTTTAGCTTGTCTCTGGGTGGTTTTTATATTAAGATTTAGAATAAAAAATGGGAAAATATAATAAAAAGTGTTCTATTTTGGTTAAATGAACTTATATAATATCAAAAAGAACAGTTAACATACATTAAAATACATTGTTTTAAATGTCAGTAATACAGACAACACTTAGGTAAAAATTCAGATTTTTTTTCTTACAAATATTGATTTAAAGCATGAAAAAAGACATACTGTCATTTCACACATTCATGTTGCACTCCTGACAGTAGTCAGTTAAATTATTTATAAGCAAAGTTACTGAATATTGTGATGTAAGTTGAAGTTTGTAGTGAAAATTATTACAGCAGATAATATTTGCATTAAATTTAAAAGAAATTTCATTATGTTTTTCAATAAAAAAAAGAAAGATATAGCATATCAATTGAAATTTTTCTAAAAAAATCTTGTTTGGATGAGTTGTTTTGGAAATAACACAGTTAACATGTATGGTAATACAATGTTTTAGAATGTGAGACATACAGACAACACTTAGGTAAAGATTCAAATATTTGTTATTACAAATATTGCTTTAAAGCATGAATAAAGACATACAGTCATTTCGCATGTGCCAGGAGTGCAACACATTTACATGCTTATAAAATGACTAAATTTGGATGAATTTTTTTATATAATCATTTTTTTTACACACAACAATTATTCCATTATGATTATTACATGTTTTAATAATAAAAGACAACCTTTAGCATACAAAAATGAATTATTTGCAATGTTTTGGGACTTAAACAATTTAAAGTTATGAATCATTGGATAATTTTATCAGTTATTATCTCAAGTAGTCTTTTCTTCACTTAAACACATCTTAATTTAAGTAGATTCAATAAAAAAATAATTGGGAATATTTTGAATTGACATTTCATGACAAAAATCCAAGCTAAAAATGTAATAAATAAGCGTTGCACTCCTGACAGGATAAAGACTGCCCCATGGGCCAAATAAATATTTTTTCTGTAATCTTTTTTGCAAAAATCAAGTCTTCAATATAGGTTCTTTTGAAATATAAAGAAAAAATACATATTGATGGGTTTATTTTTAAATGATAGCTGTTAAAAGTCAAAATGTTGCACTCCTGACCATTTGGGTATACCCATTTGATCTGTTTTTATAAACTCAAGGTATGTTTCATGATGTTCTTTTTTATTTTTTTTTATAAGAAGAAACATTCTATCAAATGATTAGATTCCCTTTTGTAGTATATTGTCAAAACTATAGTTGTTATGCTGATTTTTACCAAAAAATGGCTATTTTTGTGTTGCACTCCTGACAGGGTACCTATTGTGTTCAACCTGAGATAAAAGCAACATCTGATGCTTTAAGGCTCTCATTTTGCTTGAAATGTACACGTATATATACAGATTAAAGTTTTGAAAACAGTTCTTATAAAAATATCACATTTGTTGTTAAAATGTCAGCATTTTGAAAAAGTGGGATTTTTTTTTATGTCACAAAAAAGTGGTTGCACTCCTGACATTTTATGGGTCATTTTCGGGCCTCAACTTGTTATTTTTTCAAATATCACTTAGATTTTTGCTACACACATCCTAAATTGTATGCCACAAGATATGGAATCCCCCAAAACATCCAAACTATCAATAAATTTTGTTGAAAGGGTTAAATATGTTCAACCTCATTCTTTTGGACTTCACCCTATTATGACTTTTAATTACCATCAACAAACTCTGGTTAGCCACAGTGGGTTTTTCTGTTGGCCGACAAATGTAGCACTATTGGCAACCACCACCACTGGGAAGTGAACCCCTGTCCCCTACAGTTAGTGCTGTAACCCACTGAGCAAATGAGTTAACTCCCCTGCTAAGCATTTTTGGCTTGGCTCAAAATCTTCCAAGGGAAGTAATCCCTTTGCAATATTAATAAATCTCAAATTCACTTCCCACTTGTTATAAATCATCAAATTATTTGAGTTGTAGTTATTTTAATCAAAATTTTGTTAAAAATTTATCATTCCATTGTTTGAAGACAAGAACATTGCAAAACATTGTATTATTGAGTCTTTTTAAATGTGCAAAAAATCATGTCTATATTTAATGTACAGTTAAATGAAACAGATCTTTTGTATAATGTTTTACAACATGGAATTACAGTGTATGTGTGCTTTAATTTATATGACTTGAATTTCCTTGACTGTTTCACAAGCTGAAAAGTACAGAAATGTTTTTGAATTTCCATATTTCAACATAGTACAGTCCAGAGTTTTTGATGAGGTATGATAATAGAAAACACCCATATGATATAAGTCACCAGGGTTCGCTACTGTTCAGGGTAATTAGTTTTGTAAACATTTAACTGAAACCATAGAGTTAAACATATTAGGTGATTACAAATCAACTAGTCATACAATAACTGCTTCACAATTAGTGTTATAAAGTGTTAATTGTCATGTGTGGGTATGCCCTATTGTTTGTAATTGTAAACAAGATAATACCCTTTTGTAATAATATATAACTTTTTTATATTGATTAGTAATTTATTATTATTATTATTATTGAGTATTTTTTTTTCTTAGAATCTCGTCAGTGTATTCATGTATTCACCTTGGTGTTGTTTAATACCTGTCAAATACTTCGTGTAATCAACCATGTTATGAAAGGGATGAATAGTCTACCAGACATTTGTCTGGCTAAGGTGTTAAAATGTTTTGTATATATGACAGGATGCAATATTGAAAATTTCAGTAGGTGTTAGTTGTCAAATTTCTGCAGGTACAATGTTAATTAAAAAAATCGAGCAATGAAATGTGTTTAATTTGAAGACGAGTTATAAAATAAGGTGCATTAACTGTTTTTCAGTAGACCAAGTCAGTCCTTGTATGACCCAACAATTTTCGACAGGGTGAGTACCAGGTAGGCAAATATTTTTTAATTTTGATTTGATAAAAAAGTATCATTTTAACATAAACTCTTACCAATTTGCTAAATAAAATAATTCTAACAAACTAAAAGACAATAATGTTTGGTTAGATGAGGTATGGCCAACACAAATTTTTATTTTAAGCGAAAGGAACAGATCAGTTTTGAAATAATGTGTTTGTCAGTCATTACATGCATTTTAATTATAAAAAATCTATTAGTTGAAAAACCTTATGGATACACTGATTTACACCAAGGTTCCAACTGGCAAAGATTTTGCTTCCTTCAGAGTTTTAATTGGTGCTGTTGGTGGGAATATGGTATGCCTTGCTAAAGTGTTGATGTGTCTTCCTACACATCTACATCCCCTATCTTTGACACTTTAGTTGTTGACCTAACCATTATGGCATCATTCACAAATGTGAAGGTCCTTATTATTAGGGACTTCCCATCTTGAAAATTTATCTTCTTTTCCATCTCGTTAAAAATTATTTTCTTGGATCCTCTAGCATTAGCAACTCCAAATGTACATTTAGGCTTTCCTACCTTGGAAACGTGCTCAGTGCCTTGTGCAACTACTTTTTTGACAGGTGATGTGTAAGGTGTGCTAGATCTTATGATTTCTAATGATTTTAAAACATTCATCTGAAAAAAAGACAACCAATGATGAATGCATGCTATTATTATCACTAGGTATATAACGATTCAGAAAAATGGGTTGAAGTCATTTTTTTATGACCACTTTTGCCTTACATGCAATAATGCGAGATATATGTATTACAATCTGGCAAAAAAATAAATTAGTAATTTCAATAAAACAGCATACCTAATATAATTCACCAACCATAGAAGTTTCTGAGAAACTGACCTGATCATAAACTTTAACAAAAAATTGGAAAGTCGTTGGACTATGACTGGATTGTTGGGTTCATAATCACCATATGAATGGAAAGTAATGCTTTTTTAACAGTTACAAATCATAGAATAAATCCTTCA